>SCLH01000077.1:213830-224621 GCA_004367855.1 Oikopleura vanhoeffeni | reverse complement strand
AAAAATTTCAAAAAATTTTTGCCTGAAAACAACTTTACAAATTTTGCCAAAATTACCATGTAATGGAAACCCATTACCCTGTGATGGAAACCCATAACCCTTTAATGGAAACCCATAACCATTTATGGAAATTATGTTTTCGCCAAAGTGGGTTTCCATAATTGGTTAGTTGGTGTATTGCAGGAAAAAATCTAAATAATATTTCAACCCTTCTGTTAATTATGTTAAAAAAAGTTTATTTTATTATCCATTTTTCAAAATGCTTCACAGACATGAAGTAAATTAAATTTTTTTCAATAATTTCAGAAATTTTTCTTATATTTTGAGCCATAATATTTTTGAGAGAAATATTACGACTAGTACTCGGAAACGAGATATTTACTTTCATTGTGATCGAAATTATTTTATTGAGATGTTTTTCGATTTACAGCTTTTTTTCTACGACTCGATTTTTGGATTTTATAGAGAAAACAATTATTATTAAAAGAATAATAACTACGAATTCTGAACTTCATGGTAAAATTACGATAAATGCTAGATAGAACAGAAACAATAAGAAATAATTTCAAATAAATAATCAGAGTATTTATACTGAGAATGAATATTTTAGTAAATGATAGAATTTTTTGAAAAATTCTCAAAAATTACCTGGAAGAAAATTAATTCAATCGTAGTATTTAAAAAAAATACAGTAAAGAGAAAAAATGGAAAAAGAATAGATTTGAAATGATATTTTTATAACAAAATTTATAAATTTTCGTTTGTTCATCAATCAACTGGGTCCTTTTACCAACGGAACTTCATGCTCAAAAACGTTTACCTAGTCTCTTATACGCGTGTGTTCGAATCCCACTCGATGTTGTCTACAGTGATTGTCTTGAGTGATTTCCAACGCATCAAAATTTAGCGTCCCTAATTCCAAGGCTTTCCCTGGCCCTATAATCTACTCAAGACATTCTCTAGTATAGGACACATTAGTGGGACGTTTTTGACATGAAGTTCCGTTGGGAAAAGGATATAGAGAGCAGAATTCACGTGATTTCTAGAAAATGCCTTTTTTGTGACATACAGTAATTATTGTGAGAAGTGTTTCAGAGGGCGGCGTAGGTTTAAGTTATTAAAGACAAAAAATGAAGTTTTTCGGAGCGCGCGGAACAGTCCCCACGATTAGTAATGTACGTATTTTTTGACAACAATTTCAATTTGGGTTTTTAAAATATTCAAAATATTTCAAATTTTTTTTAAAAAACTCCCACCTTTGAATTTCCAAGTTTTTTCTGACATTGTTAATTTTTCAGACTCAAATTTTTTTGAAATATAAAGCTCAAAAAATTAAAAGACTGGCTTATTCGAATTTTTCAAATATATTTACATTTTCTTCATAGAACTGACCGGTAACAGCCTACTGAACATCTTTATTTTATTAAAAAAATGAAAAAATCAGAATAAAACTTTAATTGCACATACATGCCGGTAAATTCTCTGGGGATTACTCGACAAGACCATAATAATATACAATAAATATTTATTTTAAACCTTTATTTTCGAGACTGATAAAAAATATCCTGCAAATCTGATTGTGTGAACATTTTCAAGTAGTTACGAGTCGTAACTTACGACTTAACTTTTAGACTGAACTTTCAACTCACACAAATCACGCGGCTTATTTTCGCATGAATTTCATGACATGAAATGCATTTCAGCAAGTATTATTAATCAAAACTTGATTATATCTAATGAAAATTATCATGCGGAACATTTTAAGATTGTTTTTCTGTGGATTCTGTGAAATTAGGTCTTTTTTATATAACTGTCTTTTTTCAGCAAAATCGAATCGAATCGGAGTCACGTGAAGAAAGTACGCCAGATAAGGAAACTAAGAAATCAGTAGAGAAAATGGAAAGAACAGAAAGGAAAAGGTTACCTCATCGCATCAGTTTTATGAAAAAGTTGGTCGTTTAAAGTGGCTGACATTGACCACTGAGCAACATTAGAGACCTGCTGACCAAAGCCAAAAATTATTTTTCTTGAAATCTGAATAATTTTGATTTTAAAGGTCTTGATTTTCATAATTGTAATTCAAATTTTCTTGATTTCTGACACTTTCAAGTACCATTAACGAGCAAGACAAAGTAAAAAATGTAACTTGTAGACCGCAAATTTTTCAGAGTCACACTTGTAACATAAAACTTTGGGAGGCCTCTAAAAACGCTCCTCAATAGTTTGTTTGCCATTCTTGAGCCAGATAAAAATAAAAATATTCTTCATTGCTCACTTTTTTCTTCAAATTGTTGAAATTTTGTAGTCATGCGTTTTGATAGCATCAGATAAGATACAAAAATTCATTAAAAAAGCATACACCGGATTTTTGAGAGCTTATTGTTTCAGGACAAATGGTTTTTGATATGCTTGGCTGAAAGAAAATTTTAAAACTGTGAGAATTTTGCTCGAACAATTTAAGAAAAGACTTTCAGGTCATTTAAAATTTTTCAAGAATCTCGACCACATAAATCTCAGTGTCTCTTTTTAACGGTCACTGATAGTCCATTAAAAACTATAAAAGACTTTTTGGAACTGGTCAAATTAAAAGTAAGCCAAAATTAAGATTTTTTCTATGCTTCGATATTGTTTTACATGTTCCCTGAGATTATCAAGCGAATCATTGATTAAGCAGTTAAGTTGTACAAAACAAATAGTGCTAAATTGTCCGAGTACTTATTTGTTTAATTAACATGTTGTATTCAAATGTTAGAAGATTTTAAAATGTTAAATTTAACGATTTCATAAAATCTCAGAGATGAGAGTTATACAGCACTCAATTTAATATGGTTTTTAACAGATATCTACAGAAAAACAATTTGATGAAAAATATTTTTGGCAAAAAACGGCGAAGACAAAGTTTTCCTTAACCCGTGTACTCAGACAGTTCCGATTAGCACTGAGTGTTCATTTCGCGCGCCCGTTCTTGTAGTAAAGTACACACGAATTTAATGCAATTTTTAGTCCTTAAGTTTTTTCAGTTCACCATATTTTGTTTGAAGAATATTTTCCAACTTCACTAGTTCGTCAATTAGAGTCATCTGATAAAGTCTAAATTGTTAAAGTTCAAAATATGAAATACGTATTTTAACTTGAAATAGTTTTTAATTTAAATTTTGAAGAGTTTTCGGATAACAAATAAAAATTGGCTCAATTTATGTTCTAGTGGGGCGACCGAGTTTTTAACTGGTGATATACTTTAAAAATGACCCAAATCGAGAAAATGATTAAATGACTTCCTTTATTATTTTCAAAGCTTCGTTTCCGTTTCATTCGAGTTAGGTGACAGTCTAATTATAGTGTCCTACTAAATTCAAAGACCAGGATTTTCCGGTCGTCGCAACAATAAAAAATTAATTTTCAAAACATGTTAAATCAACCAATCAAGTGTCAGTATTATAGGAAACTTTGGAACCAGTTTTTGATTTTCAAATTTATCTCGTAGACATTTCCTTCCACCTTTTAAACGTAGATTAGCTTGAGTTTTTGAATTGAGTTCATGCAGATTTCAAAAAAACATCCCTTTGGCGATTTTATATCCATATTTTCCAATTTTTTGATATTAAAAAGAATTAAAGTCATTCCTTGTTAAATCTTGGTTTTACTTTTATCAACGAGGTGAGCAAAATTTATAAACTTCCTGCAGAGGGTTTCTTATAAAAATCGATATTGAAATATAATAACCTTCTGAAGTGAAAGTTCTGACAGCTCCGTATTTTCCGATGCATCCCATTCCGAAATTGATTCGTACTTATTAATTCCAGATGCAAGTGGGTCCGAAACAGATGATGAAGGATACTCAAGATCGAAATTTCCTTCAGAACATGACCTTCAAATATACATGAAAGAACCAGTTAAAATTATAGAAGAAATACAAATTTTAAGAACCGAAATTGAAGATATTCCCTTGATCAAACCGAAGGAAAAGCTAACAACTTTGGAGCGGAAACTTATTCTAGAATATAAGCTTGAAAAATTAACAAGTGCACCAGAGAGATCAGAGTCACCAATACCGATAACGACATTACCAGATGTAATCAAGCCAAGTTTAAGTCAGGGTTTCGCAAATGTTCTAACAAGAAGAAAATTTAATAAAAAGGCCAAAATTTACATGTATACTAAAAAAGTATTAATTTTTTAGAAAACCTCAAGAGTTGTCGGATTATATGTACTGTTGTAGCTCTAGAGAGCTCTGAATAATTGACCTTTCGGATTTTTTTAATTTTTGTCAAAATAGTATTGGCTTTGAAATCTCGAAAAAATGGGGACTACTTTCTATAATAAATTCGTCAATACAATAGATGACGGTCATCTGATGACCGTTAATGAAAATTTTTATATTATCGTATCAAGTTGAGAATTATTTTTGAAAAATTTAAAACAAAATTTGAATTCGAAACACAGTCCAACATAAATTTATTTTTCCTTATGGTCCGAAATGAACCCATTTTAACCAAGAAAATATTTTTAGTTTGAGGTGAGATAAGGTCCTAGGAAAAATTGGCATTTCAAGAATAAAACTTGAAAATTTCCTGGAAAATATATAAAGTTTTGATAATTTTTTTCTTTTTCAAATTCTCTATTTTTGAATTTTCAAAGATCACTTCATTCTTTTAAAAGTACAATTTTTGTTCGCTCCGAACAAGGGGTCGGAACCCGAACAGGGTTTTTTAGTCATGTTCTCATTTACTAGATCTTCAGGTTGAGCTGCCAAATATGCAATTCTGTGTAAACTAACCTTTTTTGGTCACTTGGCAAATAGCTTGTGACTAATTGCAAATAATTGAATTGTACTTTGAAATCTTGAATAAAAGTTTAAAAATTATCGAAAAAAAAAATGTCCCGAACTGATCGGCCGAACAGATAATGCACTGCTGACCCCTGATTCAAACCCTCACTATTAGCCAATAATCGCCACGGAATTAACTTTAGAACTATGTCATTGTCTATTTGTATATTAAGATAAAATATTGAAAATCATGATTTCAAAATTTTTAAATTGTGCCAAATCCTATTATAAGTGCTCAGTCCCTCACAAATCAATGGGAAACAAAACTTGCCGTAAAATCCGAAGTCACTTCTCGAACTCGCGAATCCGTCTCTGCATTATCCTCTTTAGAAGACAGACTCTCAAACTTTGAAGATTCAAAACCAGAAAAGATCGAAAAAATTGCCCCAAACCTGGTCCGAGAAAACAGCACTAAAGAAATGCGAGGTCAATGGGAGAAAAAATTTAATGATAAAAAACGCCCTGAAAAGTCTCGGAGTCAACGACAATCAGTTTCGGCGATTGGGTCTCTGGCTGATAAACGCGACAAAATTCTGACACAAACTGATTCACAAATTACTAGAACCGATGTTCATATAACAAAGACTCAATCACTTCAAGAACGAAAAAAAGAATTTGAATTAAATTTAGAAAAAAGAACTCAGTCGGTGAAAAATGCCAGAATTGTTTCAATTTCTAAAGAAGATCAATCAGATGCTGTTACTAGATCAAGGTAAATTTTGTGAATTAAAAAACGTGTACCGATTTTTTTTCGCTCATTATAACATAAAATTTATTAGAGCTATAAATTAATATAAAAAAAATGGGTTTGAAGTTGAAAAAAGTGGCCTTTTAGTTCGCGGGTTCTCATGGGAGTTAAAATGCCGGTTTAAAAACCAAAGACTGCATTGAAATCGGAGGGTTTTTTTTTAATACTTGTTTTTCACAACTTTATGAGTTGTAACGATTTATCAAAGTTTACCGGTAAAGTACAGCTTCTGGTACCAGAAGTGACATTTCAATGATCTTAAATTGAAAAAGATGCTACAATGTAGCAGCTACATTATCGGTTTTCTGGACACGGTATTATGAACTAGGGATCGTCAGTAGTAATGGAGGCGATTTAATATAAGAAAAAAATATCATGCATGTAATCTCAATTTCGCTTTTTTTAATTTAAAACAATTATTGGTTTTTTAATAATTTTTCTGCAAAAAAATGTCTTTTTGTCAACTGGCTGAAATTGGGGCTTCAAAACTCTTTTTAAATGAAATTTAATGCTTTTTATATTCAATTACATGGAAATATTCAATGTATGGAAAATGCTTATATTAATTTACGTTCCGAGCCAATTTCTTAAAATGTCCTTAAAAATATGTGTTGATAATAAAACTTCGATAGTTAAGGTCGGAAACGACTTGCTCAGAACGGTGCGTGGATCAGGGATCGTCAAAAAATAGGCAACATTTTTTGACCAGGGCGAAAATATCTTCGACCTGGCCCAGCAAAATTCCAAAAAATGGCCCAGTTCGATCTCGCCCAGAAAAATGACCAGTTCGCCGATCCGTGTTGTGGATAAGGAACCGGTAACCGGTTCCCTAGTCTACGGTTTAATTTTTTAATCCCTGCGATTCGTTCAAAATTCAAAATACGGTACGCCAATCGAAAAATCATTTTCTAGACTGTAGTTTTTTCATTCAGTTTGTTTTTAAATTCTTATTTGATCCGAAATGATTGTTTTCGGTCGGTCGCGAAATGGGAAGTTGAAAAGGGGAAGAGTTAAAGGGTCACGATTCAGACTCAGACGATGACGTTTCTTTATGACGGAACAAGAGAATGATGTCTCATAATCATTCACTTCCAAATGTCAATTAGAAAATTGAACTTTCGAATTCGATGGACTTAGATGAATTTGGATTGAGGATTGTCGAATCACAATTGAAAGAACTTCAAATGATTTGAGGCTTATGTAGTTTCAAATTAAATTTCGTTCTCCTAAATTAAAGTCCTATTAAATAATTGACGTTTTACTTTAGGAAATTGGCGACCGATGTTCGGTTTGGTACAGATTGTGAGTTACCAGATATGAGAAGAAAAATTATTTTTGAAGGCACAAAGAGGTGAGGCCCAATTGGCGGGGGTTTGGTGTCAATCGAACCACCGTTTACGTATTACGTTAAATCTAAAACCTCGATTTTCGAGAACCATAGACTAAGAAGTTAATTTGCACAAAGTACTAAATTTTCGGAGAATATTTTCAGGGTCAAGTTTTGTAATTGACGGCCAAATAGGTCAAATTACGAAATTGACTCCCCTAGGGTTCTATTAATTATATGAAGGAAATTTTATGCGATTCAAAATATAAAATTATTTTTTTCTCATGTAAATGACTGGAAGTGATATAACATTTTGACCCTGAATTTGTAACCCATATTTCGAGAACCCAGGCTCCTGGAGTTCATTTCAGCACTAAAGAACTAAATTTTACGGAGAATATTTTTAGGGTCAAATTTGTTAATATGCCAAAAGGTCAATTACAAAAATGAACTATGGGGTATATTCAAATCATACGAAAGAAATTTCATGACGTTTCAAAACGTGAAATTATTATTATTTGTGTAATTGACCGGAATGTCGAGTTAAGCATTTTGGCTCTTTGAATTTATACTTTAATTCGATAACCGTATAAGAACTAAAAGTTCATCCATGACAAAAAAGTTAAATTTTTGGCGATTATTTTTTAGGGTCAGTTTTGGAAATGCCAAGTCGGCGTCATTATCAAAAATACACTTATGGGAATCAATATTACATATCATTATGAAAGGAAATTTCATGACGATTCAAAAATATAAATATTTTCCTTATCATCTAATTGAATCCTTAATTTCACTAATTCGCTTTCAATTTTCAGAGGATTCATCTTGATCAAATTTGTAATATGAATAGTGTATATTGAAAACTGAGCTTGATTGAATTTGGAATTAAAATATTGAGAAATGGATTAACTGAAATAATTCGAAAAATGATTTTATAATTAATTATGTTTAAACCAACTTGATTTGAAATTCCCAAAAATTATCAAATTGTTATAATAAATAATTACTAATCGGACCATGTTATTAGTATAAAATTGTCACGAAAGATAAATTAATTCTAAAAATATAAGTTATCAAAAAATGTGTTTAAAATTTATTCAACGACAGGTTTCAAAGCATCGCTTTTTCAAGGATCTTACAGTGGACAGGAAATTAAAATGATCATTTATCCAGCAGTCAATTCGGTCAGCAACCGTAAGGAACAACTAATCTTCTAGCTTTCTTTGCTCCATAATCCACTTCATAATCACGTAACTGAACCAAGTTTGTATGATATGTAATATGACGCATAGGTGTATTTTTTATATTTTACTTTGGAGGTCATATACAAAATGTGACCCTGAAATTTCGCTTTAAAATTAAGTGATTTTCAGCTGAATTAACTCTTAAAAGTGCGGTTGTCAAAATATGAGGTTTTGAATTTGGGGCCGAAAAGCTCAATACGCATCGGGGTCATATATGAAAAAAATAATTTTTATATTGTTTTGGAAATCGCCATGAAATTTCTTTCATAGATTGTATATGCCCCATATGTGTATTTTGTAATTTTGACTTTTGGGGTCATATAAAAATTTGACCTGAAATATTTCGAAATTTTTAAGTGTTTAGTGCTGAAATGGAACTCTAGGAGCTGGGGTTCTCGAAATATGGGGGTTACAAGATTTAGGGTTAAAATGTTTGATATCGAATTCCGGGGTCTTTTACATGAGAAATAATTTTTTTATTTTTGGAATCGATGAAATTCTTATATGAGATTAATATGACATAGGTGTCATTTTGGTAATTTGACTTTTGGGGTATATTTAAAATTTGACCTGAAATATATCTCGGAAATTTTGTAACTTTGGTGGCATTGACTTCTTTAGGGTTCTATGGTTTTCGAAATATCGAGGTTTTAAGATTTAACCGTAATTACGGTTAAACCGGTTGTTGCAGTTGACACAAAACCACGCCAAGTTTGGTCTGGACTCTTGGTTGCGCTTCCAAAATAATTTTTTGGCCTTCTCCATATCTTGGTTTCCAATGGTACAAGAACATTGGTCGCCAATGTTCCTAAAGTGAAAGCGTCATTGGTGGTTGTGTCGATGACAAGCTCGAGCTTGTCCGCATAAAAAATAATTTTCTAAATTTCCCTAAATGGATCAGAAATTGCTAAAAAAGAATCAGGGATCCAGCAGTTTTTCTTATAATTAACCAAAACATGAAAATAAAGCATTGTGAAATTTTGATTCGCTAGTCCGCATGGACGCACGTGATAGAACAAAAGCGGATGTTGCGTAATCTTTAGTTATCATTGAAATTAAACGAATGAAAATTATTGTTTTTCTCAGGCCCATGATAAGGGTCCATTTTTGGCTTCGAAAAGGTCGAATTTTTTTAAAAACGGACTTCCATGAAAGTAACCGCCTTTCGACTTTAGTACCACCATGGTGCACCAGTGTACTTTGGAATGCATATTTTTAAAAAATGTATTAGTTATACAGTATCAGTGATACTGTATCGCAAATTTGAATAAATTTTATGGTTAAACTTAGTGATGATTTGAAATAAGAAATTTTGAAAGGTAATACAAGGGGGGGCAATATCGCCGGCCCAATATCGTCGAATTTGCCGAAATCGTCGAAATTTTTTGCCGAAAACTTTCGCAATTTGGCAAAAAACTTCCTGCGATATAGGCGCCCAGTACAAAGGGGGTTCCCTATATCGTCGAATGTGCCAATATCGTCGAAATTTTTTGGCAAAAAACTTTCGGCGATATTGCCCCCCCCTGTAATGGGTGTCGATGTTTTTCACCCATCTTGTAAAGAAGTTTTTTGTGGACATTTTAAGACCTAGGATTATTTTTGGTTTTGAGATTTTTTGTAAAAAAACGGTTTAAAGTTGCGAAAAGTGACCTTTTAGTCCTCGGGTTCTCATGGGAGTGAAAAGCGGTATCAAAAATAAATAAAGCTGACTCGACAGCGAAGGGTTTTCTCAAGGGGTGAATTTTTTTGTAACGTTATTGGATGTACCGGCTGGTCAAAATTAACCGTCACGAATAGCATCCGGTACAGGAAGTGATATTTCAATGATTTGAATGTTCCAAAAAATGCACAATTATCGATTTTCTGGAGACGGTATTATAAAGTAGGGTCATAAGTAACCGCCAAGTGGCGCTAAAGGGGGATTTATATCATGGGAAAATATCACTTTTGGTTTTCACTCAAAATATAAATTTCTCTCTGGCGCCATCTTAGAGTCACTCATGACCCCTAGTTTATAATATTGTCTTCAGAAAATCGATAATTTTGCATTTTTTGGTACATTCAAATCATTGAAATATCACTTCCGGTACCGGAAGCTTTACTTTACGGGTTAACTTTGACCAGCCGGTACATCCGATAACGTTACAAAAAATTTATCCATGGAGCAAACTCTTCGCTGTTGATTCAGCTTCATTTATTTTTCATACCGCTCTTTAACTCCCATGAGAACCCCCGGACTTAAATGCCACTTTTCGCACCTTTAAACCGTTTTTTTTTCGAAAAAATCTCAAAACCAAAAAAAATCCTTCGTCTTAAAATGAACAAAAAAAATTCTCTACAAGATGGGTCAAGTCAGTAGCTATCTAATTTATCATTTAGTGAAGCAGATGGGAGCAATTCAACCACTTCCGCAAAAACTGAGAGTTTTGAATTTGTTGATAATTCGATAGAATCAGAAAGCAAAGAAAATTTCGAATATGAATCAAGTTCAATTTCTAAAAACATGTCAGAAAAAAGCGAGCCAAATGATAACGAATCTTATCAAGAGGTACTTCATACACCGGATGAACTGAAAACCCCAGATGAACTCAGATCGTTTGATTGTCTCTCAGGAAAAGATTTTAATTATATTTTATTTATTGCG
>SCLH01000077.1:177328-213177 GCA_004367855.1 Oikopleura vanhoeffeni | reverse complement strand
ACGGAGAACCTGAAACCCAGATAACTCAATATCGTTGATTGTCTCTCAGAAAGATTTTAATTATATTTTATTATTGCGTCATATGACATAAAAATTTTTAATATATTTCGTATTGCCTGAAATTGCGGGTCATCTGTAATTTGACCTGTTGTGTCAATATAACAAAATTTGACAAGTTTTAATTATATTGGAAAATTTAAGACATTTTGGTTCCAAAAAATATTTCATTATTGTATCATAACTACGGTAATCTATCGCCAATCAAACTTATCTTTACTTCTGTCAAAAAACCTTTTTTAATGCAAATATATAGGATATTTAAAATAAAGATTGCCTCATCTGCCTGATGTGCATAGCCTTTAGTCATACCTATATCATAGCAATAATCAAGTCTGCAATATATATACACTACCGTATATTTGATAACTATACACTTACTATAACTAAACAAACTTTAGAAACTCTATTATCCAGAGCATCGGGATTCTAGAGATTATTTACCCTATTTCTTCGAGTGGAGTCATTTCCATCTAATTGTAGTTTTATAGTACTGGGTACCAACGCAAAAGTCAGGAAACTGTTTTAAGGAGGTAAAAACGTTTTTTTTTCTACTTAGGTCTACATAGAAAAAAATACTTTTCTTAATTTTTTATCAGAAATGAATTTGTCCTACAGGTGATGTGTAATCTGACATCATAAGAATCATTTTTTGTTAATTTACTTTTTGGTGTCAAATTACAAAATTAAATTACGTAGTTTAAAAAATTAAAATTATAACTTGTTAGGTCGAAATACTCTAGCAATACCCTTGCGTGATATAACATTTAAAAAATCTTCCGTAGATAATTTTGTTATTGCCGAAACGTTGGCGACACCAGATAACTCTAGGTCAAAAGTAGACAGAATTGGCTCTGAAGACGTTTCATTACCAGATAACTCAATTCCAGAAATTGAAGAAAATTCAATGACTACAGAATCTGAAACCTTGGCAGATTCCCCACCAACTATTGACCAATCAGAACAATCATCAAAAATAGACCAATCAGAATCACCTTCAAAACTTGATGAATCAGAATTATCCTTAAAAATAGACCAATCAGAATTATCGTCGAAAATCGACGAATCAGAAGCTTCTTTTAAAATCGACGAATCTGAATCCTCCATTATTTTTGACGAATCAACGTCGCCATCTGTATTATATGAAACGCCCACTGATTTAGCTACAAACGAATCGACTAATAATAACAAATCGAGGTAGAGATTTGAGACCTCAAAAATTTAATTTATTCAAAAATTGAAATTAATTTTCAAAGTACTTATGAAGAACGCTTTATTATTCAAAAAAAAATTCTATCAGTACTTGATAATTAATAGAAAAGTCACTGGTTTCAAATGATTGATACGATAAAAATTTAAACCCATTTTAAAAATTGTGAATTCATCAGATTTTGAATTTGTGAGTTTTCGACTATAGTTGTACTATAGTATATTATTGTGAATAAAATTGATGATGTTAACTGATTGATATGAATGATTGAAATGCAAGACCGAAATTCTTCTGGCGTTAATTTAGATCAGGCTGGTGTCAAATTACAAATAAGATTGACTGAATAAAACAGTATAACCTGTACGATGTTCTGTATATCGATAATTATGCCTAGGTAGGTCTAAACACTTTTGCTTTAGTTAAAAGATAGGCGATAAGTGTTTTGACCTACCTAGGCATAATTATCGATATCGATTAAACCTAAAATTCATTATATGTTCATTTGTATCGTTCTGTGGTTTCCGTCTATTAGGACACCCTCTATAAGAACAATATGGATAAAATATGGCCAAAACCTACGATTTTTTCTTTTAGTACGTTCCTCTATAAGAACAATATGAGTGAAATATTCAAAAGGTATATTTTTCCGAAAAAGTATTCAAATTAGGGTTTATTTTCGTGAAACTAAAAAGATGAAAAAATTGTTTCAAATTTCACCTAAGAAAATTGTCATGCCATTTTATAACTGTCGTTAGAAACGATAAAAAGTTACTATTCGTACATTCACTGTTAACATCATCAATTTTTTGATAGAAATCGCCAATCAACAGCGTTTTATGGGCAAAATTGGTGATAACTAGATTGCAAAAAAATAATTTTCATCACCAACTTTCCTATAGTATCAATTATCGAATCAAAACCATTTAAATGACATTTAGCCTGCTGCGGAAAAAGCATGTTTCCCGAAGACCACGATCACAACGGGCTGTTTCACAGCCTGTATTCAGGAAAATGCTCGAAAATTTTTGTAGAATAATTTCCATAAATTTAATTTTTACATTCAGATAATCAAAAATTCGGCTTTATTTTGATTGGTTTACTAATTCGTGATCATTCCTTCTAATTTTCGATAAAAATTTTCAAACAGCATATTGCATGTAAAACATTATGTAACAAATTTAAATTATTAATGAAAAGTCTCTGGAAACGAGATGTCAAAACTAACATTTTGGAAATTTTTTCATATGGAATAAAATTTTCAGCATTTTTGATGCATCAAAGCCCTGATATTTTCCAGTTTCTTTACTAACAACAACGCATTATTCAATTATTTTACAGCTATTTTAACAACCACTTTTGGGTTTTAAACTTGATAAATTATGTTGAAAATTGTATTGAATCGAGCAATCAGAGACCTTCATTCCTTAAAATCGAACAAAAATACAAGAAAAATATCTCTTGAAATCGCTGAAACTGCTGAAAACTGTATAATTTCCATGTTTATAAAACTAAAGTATAGCTGGGAAGAAAATATCTAAACCCTCCGTTGCGCGTTTGCGTTTCACCCCTATTTTCAACCGTTTATTTGTTTAACACGGTCGCGCAATGGAGGCCCCTTGTTTTATATCGGCACAAATTAATACATATTCGTAAGTCAGGTATGTTTGTTTGATCCTCACGCCAAAAAAAAACAATACCAAATCTAATTCGTTCCCTTTTTTCTCTAGAATGGTACTGAAATTAGCTTGTAAAACAGTTTTGAATATGTTTAAGCGTTTAATATTTACTAAATTAGTTGCGTATAGTACGGACGAGAACCCAGTCGCGCCCATGGGGGTTAACCATTAATTAGTAAATAAAGTACTTTCGTAGGTGTCTATAAATACTGCGCCTAAGTCGTGCGAACATTTGGCTTGCAGTTTTAGCTCTCTAGCGCTATTTTTCGATTTTTTAGAGCATTTTTAGTGAATTTTTTTCTATATGGACTAAACGACACGTTTTCACAAGGACAAAACGACAAAAAATTGGCTGTCTTTATAGATACTCACGACAATATTCAAATTTTTGCTATAACGAGCTTTAAAAAAATAATTGAAAATTCCCGGCGGATCTTCTTCATTATAAGATTTAATAATTTCAGCTACCTGTTTTAATACTAACACTAAGAAATCGTAGTTTTCAAGGTTTGAGATTGAAAAACTAACCAAATAATGATTTTCTGTTATAATTGTAGAATACAAACATTCAAGAATTTTTATTGTTGTTACTAGCAAAAAAACACCGCAATTTAAATATATAAAAATATTAGGTAGGTAGGATCGAATATATTTTATTTTTACCCAAAGTGCATTTAGATATCTATCCCTAATGGTTTGAATTTAAACCTTCCATATTTCCAGTTTTTTATATCTTTTTTAAAAGGAAAAAATGTCGATGAAATTATTCTCTCGTTGAGGAGATTTAGGGAAACTTTGGCGAGAAAAAATTATATTTCAAGAAGTTCGTTAATTAAAATATCTGATCTTTTTTATCGAAGAAAAGGTCCGTTTTTTAGATACCGACGAACGGAGTTTGAGATAAGTCGGAATCGACCCAAACGATATTTTTGATATTTGAGGTGAAAATATAATTTTTCACTGGCCGACAGCAAAGCATGTTTTGTAAATGACTCGCTATATGATAGGGTAAAATTTAATTTTTGATATTTTTTTGAGATCTGGTAAAATACTGGATATCGAAAAAAATCGGCTTTGCTTCCCAATGGCCATTAAAAAGATATATTATGACTAGGTTTATTATTTATGCCACAAATATGAGAAAAATTGTACCTGCCACTTTAGACTTATATCAAACTATCTAACGACCAAATCTATCTAACGACCAAATCTATCTAACGAAAACTTTTGAATCTCGTACATACGGACGAAAACTTTTGATGTTTCAAAGACGTCATTTGCGCATTCAATAACTTTTCATTTGAACAAAAACATGAATAATTGTGAAGTTTTCATTGAATCAATTTAATCTTCCAAATGTCTTTTACAAAGTTCAAAATTGCCTTTTTCTTTGAAGAGGCTCTTAGGCTAAAACGCTTGGGGATATAATTAAGGGTGTGAGCTTGAAATATTGTTTCTGTCCCTCTTTGACCCTAAATGAAAATGTCTCTTTTTAATTTATACAATTTTCATTTGCCTGTTAAATTTCATGGGTTATTTTACAGGTGAATAAAAAATTGCTTCGAAAGTAGCAAGTTTCTGATTTTGTCCAATTTTAAATCAGATTTGATAGGGAATTTTGAGAGTCTCAACTTGAGACATACTAGTAAGTCTGCCTCTTTTGCCAAATTTTCATAAAATTTAATTGTTCAAGAATTTTATTGTGTCCGACTTTTAAAACTTTTGGGTCAATCAAAAAGACCTGTTTGTGGAGTATTTCGAAAATGAATGATGTTCAAAATAAATTTTCGGACAATATATACATATTATCTCCTTATAATCATGCACTAGATCTTAATTTTCGAACAGAAGTTTATTGCCGATTGACGAATTTGCTACTTTAAAATTTTAATCCGATGAACATGTAATTCGAACATATTTTCGCGCGATTTTCAAAAATTTTATAAAAGTGTATCATAATTTTTTTTCTCAATATCTCTAATGAAAAACACCAATGTTGAGACCGATATCACCCTACCGCGTTCACCTCCTTAAATGATTATCTTATATTCGGGTAATTGAACATGGTTGTAAGCTCATTATTTTGATGTTCATATCCACTTTAGATCTTATTCAAACAAATTTTTGAGCATTATAAAAGTTTAGAGGATATAACCTTGATTGAAAAATCTCGGACGGCTTCAGAAATCAAAGAAAACCTCGCTGATGAGTAAGTACAATTTACTTTTATGTTATGACTAATTATAAGGGTCAGTACCGGGCGTATAATCTACTTTGAAACTAATTAGTTCATTACCGATTGGTGATAGGTGACTTGTGCAGAATTTCAAGTAGAATTTTTGAAATTGAAAAAAAAATTCTAAAATTTGCTCATGCCTTGGCGGAACTTTTTTTTATATGCTTCGGAGTGTTAAATAATTAAAACTCAAAATAGCGAGAAGAACTTGCAAATCTTAGAATTAATACAAAGAGCAGTAGAGAGCAAGATTTGAAAAAGTGTGGATGAAAGTATGGAAAGTACCTATTTTTTAACAAATGTTGTGTTATTTATAATTAAACAGGCATCGTCGAGGTTAAAAATCATGGGGACGGAAAATTGGGTCGGGGATCATCCCTTTTACAACCCTGGTCGGCATGTAGTTTTTCCTATTTTCAGTTAAAAAATATACTGTCGTGTTTGTCTACAAAAAGTGAAATAAGGTCAAAACCTACGAAAATTTGATATTAAAAAAAGATCGTTCACAGTATCAGTAAAAAACGGAGTTAATTATATTTTCAAATACCATATTAATTTAGCTGGTATTAAATTTAATTTTGGAACTATTTTCTATTTCTGCACTGTCTAACCTTGAACTAGGCAAAATGAAGGTTGCTTATGTTACGAAACGCATATTTTCAGAGTAAAAAGAGTCCTTATACGAAAAAAAAATAACGCCGTGGATTTATTACTACCAAACTTCCTTGAGAGGTGCACCTAAGTTGTTTGATGAATAAGCTTGTATTTTAGCTATCTGGCTGTATTTATTTTAATTATTTGAGCATAATCCGTCTATTAAGACAAGATGGCTAAACCAATCATTTACTTATACAAAAACACGTCCAAGGTAGCAAAACACAATTTTGTGTAAAAATACATTCCTGGGTAATCAATAATTAAAACAGTATTGAAATTTACGCTATAATGAGAATTTCAAGAAAAAAATGATTTTAAATATGCAAGTGCATCTTCTGCACTTAAAAACCTTAAGGGGGTCGGTGCAATTTGACAGATTTGTACTTTTTTCAATTTTTTTCTCTTGATGATAAACTTTTTGCCACTTCCAAATTTTCGGATACAAACTTTTTCGAACGAAAGTTGCCACTTTTGAGCTTACTTCTTATAATCTGATTTTTCTCAGATCGATTATTTTTACTTTATAAATTGTATTTTGAAAAACACTCAAAAAACGCGGGGTTAAATTTAATTTTTATTAATTAGTAACCGTGAAAACGGTCTCGACCACCATTAAAAATTTATTTAATTTGTTTTTATACGACTTTTACGTCAAAATAAAAAATTTTGAAAAAAAACCGAAATTTTAGCACATCGAAAAAAATATTTTTTTAATGAGTTTAATGATGGATTTTATATGGTGGATGTGCTTACCAATTTGGCAAGTTTCGGTAAATATTTTTTTTCAAATTCTGTATAAAAAAGGGCTTCGATGGATCTCTGCCAAATCGTAGTTTCGTTGCAAAAATTATGTTCCAGAGTATAAAGTTTATAAACAAGAGCGAAGATACAAAATGAGTACATATTTGAATAAATAAAAGGTGACATTCCCGATATTTTCCGCCAGTGAATTCAGAACAATAAGTTTGAAAATTTTTGAACAAGGAATGAGGGAAATTTTCGAAATATTTTTGACCAAAAATCACAAAACCATGTCATATGATTTTTCAAAGAGCATATTAAAAATGTGTGGTCACCTACCTAAAAGTAAAAGTGCCCATTTTGAAGAGTGTTTTTGTTGATTTGAAATACATAATGAAAAAAATTGAACAAGAAATAAAGCCATTTTTTCATAATGTTCGGAATTTTTTGAAAAGTTTCTGATAATTTGTCGAATTCTAAAAGTTTAATTCGAACTCAAAATTTTCTCAACAAGCAATAATTCGAAAATTCTGTAGTTACAAAAGGTGCCTTGATTATGAAACATTACTTTGATGATTTATTGAGTGGAATATATAAACCCAGTAAAGAGGTTTTCATCAAGAGCCCATATCCGTATCTGTCAAATAGCACCTACCCCGTTAATGATTTCAGACTTGAAAGTAAAAAAAAAAACTGACGTCATAATGAATTTCTGTTATAATTGTAGCATACAAATATTTTCACATAACTTTATTTTTGTCAGACCAGAAGTGATTTTTTAACATATCCATTTAAGAGAAGCTATGTAACTGCTGAATCTCTTTAAAAAAAATATTTAGCGGTCAAAATTCTACAGCGAATTTGTGGGTCGAAAAACAACAGATCTGTACAATATTGTACGATTCGTGTGTGATGGTTAACGGATTTATCTTGATTTTTGATTTCGACGCTGCAACCGGTAGTTTTACAAAAAATAGAATTTTTCGTAATAAACTTGCCGAGAATTTTGTTTGCAGCGCGGTTCAAAGCCTAAACCTTTCTACGGAAAAATCTCGGCAAATTTATTACAAAAAATCTTAATTTTTTGTTGAAACTACCGGTCAGACAATCCGCAAATTAAATTTCCTTGAGATTTTAATATTTTTTCAAATACAATGAATATTACTCAAAAATGATGTGCAGGTCAAAATCAAATTAAAAATCAGGATAAATCCGTTTAAGAGATATTTGACGTAATTTATTGTTATTGCATGAGTTTTTATCTTTACCGCCTCAGAATTTTGGACGACAATTGCCAGACGATTTTGCCCACAAATTTGTATTTAACGTTCATCACTTTTCTACTCATTTATTTTTAAAGCAACATGAAATAATTTTTCGAAGTCGACCAAAAATTTTGTCGCCGAAAAATACAAAAATATTTGGAGTTTTATCTAAAATAAATTTTAGCGTTATCACCGGCAAAACAAGGTTGCATGACCGTGTCGCATTTTTCACTCAGCTTAACTCTATCCGGACCCGTTCGCCATCTCCACCAAATGAAATTATTGCCCCAATCGACCCGTTGGAAATAAAAGAGGAACTTGGCCCCTTTCGACGTAGTGGTTCTGTGCGAGATCTCGCTCGAAAATTTGGATCGAATTCTAGCCTGAACTCAAATTCGAACAATTCTAATTTTTCTAGAAATGTCACTCATCGGCGATCTTGGCATGTTTCTGAATCCAAAAAACCTATTATAAAATCATCGACAATCTCTATTTCATCACCAAAAACGCCAATTATTAAAACTCAAACCGCCTCAACTGTTTCGTCTGCTAAAACAGGAGATTTCTTGAGAAATATCGAAAATGAAAAAGATCAACAAGAAATTTCGTTAGCACCGCCAGCAATGCCTAAGATACGAAAGTCCATGAAACTGACCGAACTTGAAAATTTATTGAAAAACAGTGAGAAAAAAGTCGATGCGAAAATAAGGATACGCCGAAAAAGTTCGTTTGGAAAAGCAGAATCACAGGTTTGTATGGGTTGGCAGTAGAAGGCCAAAATAGTAAAAGGCCAAAAAAATCGATATTTTTCTCGCAGTAAAATATGTTTTTCAGAAAAATATGATATTGATGTAAATTTCAGCAACCAAAAAGTAAATTTGACAATTTTTTGATGAAAATTCGTCGAGAAAATCTACAAACCGATAATTTTTCTTGAAAAAAGGCCAATTTCGAAATTACTTTATCTGAACTCTGTTTTTTCATTTGAAAACATATTGTAAGAAACTCAAAATTTGATTGCGAACACGGATATCTGCATTTTACCATCACAAACTTCTTCTTTATTTTTACAAAATTGGAATTTCCGATTTTTTGGCCTTCTACAATTTTGGCCTTTTACTGCCAACCCGTTTGTACAGCTTGAGTATTTGAGGTCAAACATTTGTATCCGGGCATTTTAAATCAATTTGTAATGCTTCCAACTTGGGAATTTAAATATAAAACTGCAGAAAATAATAAGTATTGGTGTGTGTCTATGAGGTCATTATTTATAAGGACAATATGGCCCAAACCTGCCTGAGTCTTTTCCAGAAATAATCTATAATTCGTATCTTTTCCGTAGAAATAGTGGCGAAGGGCAAAAAAAAACTCTTCATTATTTTCCAGTTAAAATAGGGAAATTAAAGGACAAATTGGCAAAAAAAATTTTGAATCATATTTTTTTCAGACGAATTTTGACTGAATAGGAATTTTTTTTTGAAATTTTCAGAGTTTTAGTGAAAAATAATGACAATATATGGCACAAAAACCTAGCGACAATATTGCAAAACCTCAGCTGTCTGCATGGATGAAAATTATGACTTAAGGGTGTGGGTGTCGCAGATTTTGACAGTTTACGAAGCTATTTTTTGGTAAACTAGCAGAGCTGATATCCCAAAAACTTTTGCATCTTGAAGAACAACTCTTCACGGTTAATTGTAATTTAACAGTAATCTGATACAATCTCACCTACGCCTACACCTACGCTTTTAAAAAGCCTCCTAAAAAAACACTCAATACGCATTTTCTCCTTCAATTTTCACCATTTTTTATTATTTTTTTGTGTCAGGCTCCAGAAAAGCCTCACACATAATGCAAAAGCGCCGTTTCGTCGAAATTTTGCTTTTGGCGGTCGAAAAACGAAAGCAACAATTATTGATTAATTTATGATGTAAATTGAAAGTGCGCTAATTTGTTTTCTTTTGACGCTACCAAGTTAAAAATTGCACCAAAATCCTTAAAGGTGTTTGAAATTACGAAAAAAAATATTTTGAAGCATTTTGTCGAATTTTTTTTTGGTTTCTAAATTTTGTCAGAATTCAAAATAAAAATGAAAAGTTGACATGGACCCCAAGAGACGCCAAATAAAAATCTCTAAAAAAACTCTCTAATGTTTTGTCAAACAAGGCCTGTGCTTTCANTTCTGAAACACGCTCGTGCATGTGGGGGTTAAGGGTGTGGGTGTCGCAGATTTTGACCTTTTACGAAGCTATTTTTGGATAACTAGCAGAGCTGATATCCCAAAAACTTATGCATCTTGAAGAACAACTCTTCACGGTGATTTCTAATTTATCAATAATCTGATACAATCCCACCTACGCCGACACCTACGCTTTTCAAAGGCTTCCTAAAAAATCACTCCATACGTATTTTCTCCTTCAATTTTCATNCTCTCTAATGTTTTGTCAAACAAGGTCTGTGCTTTCAGATGCAGTATGAGACAAAACTGTATCTTCTAAACTGGTGGAGCCTGAGCCTCCCAAACTGACCAATTCTAAAATTTTACTTTTAGTTTTTTCGGTTTTTTTCCGCCAAAAGCGAAATTCCGAGTAAATGACAATAATGCATCATGTATGAGGCTTTTTTGGAGCCTGACAAAAAAAATAATGACAAACGGTGAAAATTGACGGAGAAAATGCGTATTTAGCGATTTTTTAGGAGGCTTTTAAAAGGCGTAGGTGTCGGCGTAGGTGGGATTGTATCAGATTACTGTTAAATCACAATTCATCGTGAAGAGTTGTTTTTCAAGTTGCCCAAGTTTTTGGGATATCAGCTCTGCTAGTTTATCCAAAAATAGCTTCGTAAACTGTGAAAATCAGCGACACCCACCCCCTTAAATTCAAAGTTTTCCTCCTAATTTAGATTTTTATTTCTGAATATCTTAAATGAAACTAAGGTTTTCAGAAGTGTTGATAGTACTTGACTGCAACGCGATGAGGTAACATATTATATGTACTACACCAAATCAAGGTAATGCGACATTCAGGATTAAATATTTTTAAAAAATTGTGTATTCTAGAAAAAACAAAAAGTTGATAACAGATAATAGGTAAATAATGCTCCCGATCGCCGAATCAAAAAAATCGAGTTCAATCTGTTCCCCCAAATATTATTTAGTATCTGATGAAGAACAAATTCCGAAATTAATACAAATTAAAAATAAATATTTTATTTATATTAAAGAAGCTCTTGTTTGTCCATATTCTTACTTTTTCGCAAAACGTCCAAAACTCTTGATTTCGCACTTTTAAATTTTTTGAACTTACAAAAGTATTGTAAATCTCAAAATATCACAAGAATCTCAAGTTTTATCTTATTTTTAGTTCAGAGTTTATGAATCAAAAACGCACAATATTAGAATTTAGGAAGAAATAAATAATCCTGAAATGGCACATTTAGTGATAATTTGCACAATATTTTTAATACAAAATGCACGATTCAAAATTTTTTAGGCGAGTTGATCATTCCAAAGACGTCATATAATTTTAGGAGAAATTTAAGAGAATCAAAAAAAAATATACAATTTTAATATTATTTGTATTCTTAAAAATGTCTTTAGGTTGCTCTTCCTAATAAGATGACTCTCACAAACATCAAACCTGGAGCGACGCCTCATAAGGTAATTCGTACTCGAACACGTCAAACACAATTTATTGCAATTTCTTCAATTTACATCACTTACTACCTTTGTTATCAAATTTGCTTCGAAATCATCAATAACATGCAATAATTAAAATTCACTTTTTGAGGATTGACATAAATTTAATTTATTATTTTCAGTTCCGGGAAACTTTTTTGTCCTAAATTTCCGGTAAATCCCGGTTTTCACTGGTAAATGCCGTTTTCTGGTTAAAGGTTGCTTATTTCAACCGTTTTTTGAGAAGAACCATATCAATAAGCTTTTTATGGCAAAATTTGTCTTTTCGCCTACATAAACTTAATATTTGAGCAATCTTATTAAATAAATTAGCGAAAACTGGTTTCAACAAAAAATAACAAAAATCTTATTGCATCTAAGATTATTTTTTTTTGTCCTCAATGCGTTAATTATATCTCCTGTTTACACTGCTGTTAATTTAGGTAGCTGGTCCAACTTCAACGAATATTTAGGCTACTTAAATTAACATCAGTGTGAACAGAGCATATTATTAATCGTTGTTCATATATTAGTAGTTCAACACATAGTTTCGCTCAACCAGACACATACCTTAAATCCGGGAAGAGTGGCCTTTTTTAGTAAGTCATGCTAAAACTTTAGATTGATTTACTTAAAAATGCCCCTTTTCCCGGATTTAACATACGCGTTGAGTCATAATAAAGTTTATCAGCGCTTCACTTTCAAGAAGCGTCGAGACAAAAAGTGATTTGTCAAGACTTGAGTTCATTTGAGTCCAGATTTAAACTTTATTGTTATATAGCCTGCTTAAATTATAGGTTGAATTAGTATCATTTGAAAATATGTACATGTACGACGAACGCTCTCGGACCAGAAAAGCAATTAATTTTAATAAACAAATATTTTTGAAATTTATCAAGTACCATAAATATTTATCAATTTCTTCATTTTTATTTGTGAGTATCTCGTTCCTAATACCTCCATTGTTCCTGAAACTTTTTGTAGTCAAAATTTACCCTTATTTATCTTTCGTATTATCACTTGAAAATAATTACGAGATTTTTATGACGAGAGTCATTCTGCTATTTCAAATAAATTGACGACATTGATTTATATGGTTTTGAAGTTTTTTTTGCATACAAACGGTGTTTGACGTTTCATAGCAACTGTGAAATATAATGTTTTTGAGTTTTGGCTGCGGTTAGATTCATTTATAGTTGATCGTTAAAAATGGCCGTTTGGACATTTGAGCAAATTTGTTTGATCCGAAAGCTACTGAAATTTTGAATGTGGAGTTGTTTAAGTTTTGACCTGATGGTGGAATTTTTGCATTTTATTTCTTAATTTTTCAATTGAAGTTGATAAATTTTTGATTTATGATGAATATCCTACGGGTGCCTAAGTGGCTTTTCCGCAGATTGGCAAATTTGGCCGCCTCCACACGTATCGTTTATTTATGGCCAGCCCACAAAAACATTTCGGCGACGTTATATGAATTTCATTTTATGAAACTCAAGTATTTTAAAAATAAAACTGAGGTCCTTTTGAATTGTAGATGGGACTCGACTCGACATGCTTGAGCGTGACTTGATGTAAAAGAAATCTTCAGTTCCTCCGTTGCA
Organism: Oikopleura vanhoeffeni; assembly: GCA_004367855.1. Lineage (NCBI taxonomy): Eukaryota > Metazoa > Chordata > Appendicularia > Copelata > Oikopleuridae > Oikopleura > Oikopleura vanhoeffeni. The sequence goes on along the minus strand of SCLH01000077.1, from coordinate 200,058 downwards.
AGTTTGCATTTGACCTTCATTTCCTAGGATCTAATTGGTTAAAAATGTTATGTCCAACGCCCTCAATATTAAAGCGCGAACGTGTAACGGAGGGTCTAGAGATCTTCTTCATCCATAAATATAATGTTTGCTTGTTCGTGTTAGAACAATGATAGTGTCGCAAATAACGTCGTTTCTATAATACGAGCTTTCGAAATACGAGTCAAACGCAAACGCGCAACGGAGGGACTAGAAATCTGCATGTCACGCTTAGGCGACATGCCGTTGCGAATCAAGTCACATCTGCACTTTTAAAAGATCTCAGTTTGATTTAGAATATATTCAGTTGACTTATTTTCAGGGCAATTATCATCGATTCTTATGAATTTGAAATTATTTTTGCATAAAACGGTGTTTGACGTTTCATAGCAACTGCAAAATATCCCTTTACGAGGAAGATAGATATTTTCTAGTTTGGTCTAGTACATTATGTACGTTAAGTAGTACCAATGTACTAGATCAAACTAGAAAATACCTATCTTCCTCGTAAAAGGATATACATGCGAAATATATATTTTCGAGTTTTGGCTGCGGTTAGATTTATTTATGGTTGATCGTTAAAGATGACGCTTAAAATTTTTGTTTTAAATTTTGGCAAATAATATTGATTTAGAAGCAACTTTAAATTTGAGCGTTTTGACTTTTATTTCTTAATAATTAAATTCTTAATAATTAAATAATAATTGATAAATTTCTGTCTTTCGAAAACGATGATAGGACTAGTTTGAAATCAGATAATGAAGTTTGCATATAAGTTTTCGAACAGTGTCGATGTGACTCAACTTGCCTTAGCCATGTCGCCTGAACGTGACGTGGTGTGGAAGAAAGGGATCTCTAGTCCCTCCGTTGCAAGTTCATGTTTGAACAGTTAGGGCGCCGCTAACAACGTCGTTAACAAATAAAGGTCAAACACGACGTGCAACGGAGGGACTAGTGATCACTTTTAACCACACTAAGTCACGCTACAACGACATACCTAAGCAAGTCAATCACAAAAAAAACTAAGTTAATTAACATCTATTTATATACAGTAGTATTATTTTTTAACATACACACGGTGCACCGCAAATCTTATCAAATTTGATTGTTTACGAAGCAACAAATATCGTGAGTGTTTTCCAGGCTTAAAATTCATAACACATTCGTCGTAGAGCAGCGGTGCTTATCAAAAGATCAGGGTGCGTCGCGGCAAAATTTTGTAGGTGCAAAGATACCAAATTTTACAAAAACTGAAAAATATGGACAAAAATCTATGTCGTAAAAATATATCATAATAAAGCGAACTATGCGGTAGTTTGGCTGGTGTAAATACCTTTTCAGATTAGAATGAGCACACGCTTGTATCTACCTCTGTGTCCGCGTGGCCGCCGTGATCGATATAATGTTTTTATCAAAATTGTCTCGCACAATCGTTTCCAAAAATCGAAATATCTTTTCTGGGTCTTGTCACAGGATTATAATTTGGTCATTTTACACATCAATGAGTACTGTGAAACAGTTGAAATTTTCAAATTAAAACGTTTTTATCCTCAATCGAACCGTTATGAATCGTCAGATAGATACAGGTGGCGTGTCAGAGCTGAACAAATCGACTCGAGTGGCTCGAGTCTTTTTTCCCACGCTCTCTATCGCGTCTCTGTCACGGATCTATCTGACGATTACAAACGGTTCGACGCAAGATGCGAGGCTTTCAGTGAAAGGGTACATAACATATTATTTAGTCATGAGTCCAAAGAAAATTTCAAAGTACCATTGGCAATCACGTAGCTTTTTTCTCCTCTGAGAGTTAATTTAAAATATTGATTTTCAAACATTTAAAAGATTCAGCAAGCGTGAGAACTTGAGACCCAATCAGATATTGTATATCCTCGCGATTTGGTCGATAAATGATCATAAAAATAAATCAATCAACTCGGCATAATCATAACATTATCCCGCCCAGATTTCACCAAAGTGTATATTTTCGTTCAAAATTTTCAATTTTTTAAATCGTTAATTTTCAGGGAAATGACGACGAGAAACAACTGCCAAATCCAGCAGAGACATTCAAGAGCCCAAACAAAGTCGACTTCTGTATGTTTTAAGAGATTTTGTTTTAATTTTCATCATTTAATTGTAGTCGAGCCACCGTCTGTTTTGACCGAAAATGCTAAAAAAGAAATTGATATTCAATTGCCAGAAAATATCAAACTTATTGAAGATGAAAACAGCGGAAAACGACGTAAGTAATATACATTACGTGACGAGTGAACGCACCGGTACAGCTAAGTACTGTGGTTTTCGTCCATAAAGACAATTTGAGGAAAATATGGTCAAAACCTACACTTTCAGATTTTGGTCTGTCCCTCTATAAGGACAATTTGGGAAAAAATCTGCAGGTTAAATTTTCAAAAATTTATGTTTAACACCTCTTTTTCGTAAAAATACGGGTAGGGTGCGCAGCGGTAAAAATTATAAGTTTAAAACGGTAAAAATAATACAAAAACTGAAAAAAATCGGGACCAAAAGGTAAAAAAAAATTTTTGGGGATTCTTTCTGCATTTTAGGTGAAGTATTATGTATGGTTAAAAAAAATAATCACATTTTTTTTGGAAAATTTTGGTTTTAAAAAAAATTAGTCAAATAACTAAGGACAGATTGATAAGGACAATTTGGAAAAATTCTGCTATGGACAATTTGGGAAAATCTCACCTCTCCAAGAGTGTGAAACCACAGTATATTTCCCCATATCGTCCTTATCAATCTGTCTTTATGGAAAATGTCACCTGTCTTTATAGACAGAAACCACAGTAACAAATTTTTAACAATAGAAACTTCTGATTTGAATTAGCATTGTTTTCATTAATTAAATACGTTTGAATGAACTGTTCAAAATTAATTTAATTAAGTTTAATTATAGCGAAATAATACACTTTGATATGTCATTGGTTTTTAGAGGAATGATTTCACAGTCAGATACACATTGATTTTCTTAATTATATCATTTCAAATTAAGTTAATTTTTTTGCATCAAACATTTTTATGGCCTTTTTAATCAACGATCCTTGAAGATAACTTCACAAATAAGGGTCAGAATAAAATAGAGAAAAATTCAGAGGAACTCGTTTTTGATTTAACAAATTCATTTGAAAACTGTTATTTTCAATTTTTGGAGAAAAAAATTAATTTGAAATGTTAGGTCAAAATTGAACTGAACTAGTATATCCAAATGTACTTTCAAAGTTAAGGGTACTGGGCCGCTGGTTTTATGAGCCTTGGGCATATAAATGCTCTCCAAATGACCCGGGTTATAACTAAGTGAGACAACCGACCAAATCATCAAAAAAATTTCGAACATTTTCTCTTTTTTCAATTTTTTCTAAGTATTTTTTTCAAATTAGGGTAGGGTCCACGCAAAAAATTGTGGGCTGAAAAATTTGATACTATACTAAACTGACCCTGAAAAAAATTTTGTCGAGTTCTCGCAGATTTTTGAAATAGTTTCAGCCCAAGAGGGCGCCAAAGTACAACTTTTCAAATGCACAAGATGTTTAATCTGACATTCCGATTTCATTAATTTTTGAACGAGAGTGACTGCAGAATAATAATCTTTAATATAATCGGGCGAATTTTTTGTTTTGATTTAAACGAAAGTTATGCGAAAACGTGTTTTTTTATTCAGTTTTGAACAAGGCTTTTTTGTTTGACATAGAAATTTTTTTAATCGGAGTCGTTTTATTCCTTGAAATCTCCTCTTTTAATATATCAGGCGAAATTTTTTTTTAAGGCCTAGGACAAAAGTTATGCGCAAACTCTTGGCGTTGCGGAATTTCTTCTGCACTTTGAAGCTCAAACATATATAGTAGGCTCATTTGAATAATATATTGAAGTCATAACTAAAGTTGAATAAGAATATAATAAAGAGTTTTATCGCGAAAATATTAATAAATCAACACAGGCACAGTAGTTGTCTAAATGGTAGCAACAATTATGTCGCATCAAAGAACACATTTTATCAAAAGGTTGACAAATATAGACATCAATCATTTGTGTGATGAAATCTGCATTTCCGTTAATTAATACTCACTGATAAAATCACAATTTTAGCAACAATTTATTTGTTTAGGAGTAGTAGGATCTGAATACTATATATAAGGTTAAAAATTATTATGCATAATGAAAATAAACTTTGGAAAAAATGCCAAAACTTAAAATCAGAATTTATAGTAAGCGTTGTTTAATCTGAATGTGGGAATTCAGAAAATTTTTTAACAGACAACAACTCAATTGAGAAACAGAGTTTTGTAACCCCTCGTATACAAGAGGTAAATGACGGGCAGTACATCCAGAGATATTTTTAATGAGAATTTTTGTCCAGTGCTGAAGATGAAAAATTTTGAAACTAATAATTCATTTCTGAAGAAAATACACCTTCTATTCTAAACTCAGATAAATCAGAACTTTATAGTGATTTTGACCCGAAAATACGATATGTCATCAAATAGTGAAACCGTGGATTTACCTAAAAGTAATAAGGGTTCATAATAATAAAAAAAGAAGATAATGTTCTTTATGACTTCTATAGAAATTGACCAGAACTTTCAAAAATTTTGGGCTTTGTGCCAATCAAAATTGTCTGAATTTTTAATTTCTTGTATAGTGTTTAATAAATGCATTTTTTGTCAAAAAAATCTAAAAATAAATATTTTTTATTTTGATTATGTTAAATCAATCGATCTGTTTTTGTGAGAGCAAATACCAGAAGGTAATCCTAGTATTCATTTCAATTTTTTTAAGTTAAAATTCCAAGCGGTTCTTCTTTTTATTTTATCCAGAGCCATATTCAAGGCTATTACAATATTGCCGCTGGAGGGCGCTGAGACACCAGATAGCGCTGCAAAACCCCGACCAAACCTTTTTTTCTTGGCCGATTAGTTATATTTATTTTTTTCAGCCAAACTTTTTTGCTGGACACTACCCCCTAAGTTCAAAATAACGTTTGCTTTAATTTAACACACTAAAACTTCAAAATATCACCTTGGCGTAAGCCAACTTTCTGATCAGTGTTTCAGTAGCTTTCTTTAAGTCGACCTACAAAAAATCGAAGCATTTTTTTTCGAAATTTTCTCGTGGGTCCTTAAAAAAATCATATTTCGAATTTAGGCTCGAAATCGCAAAAACTGCTCAAAAATGAATGAATTTTATAAAATTTTCCTAGGAGGATAGTTTTCCGACAAATATCGCCCAAAAAACGGTGGTTTTTTCTACATTCTAGAAAAACTAGGAGCAAAATTAGAAAAAAACTGCTCGAGTTTATTTTTGTCTACCACTTTTACAAGTTATGTCAAAATTTCAGCTAATTGCAACATAAAACCCAGGAGGAGATAGTTTTACCATTTTGGCTTGGTCCTCTTGTGTGGCTTATGTGTGGGGGGTGTATGCACACAAAAAAGTTTTGGCACATCTTGCACGCAAGCTAAAGGCTAGTTCTACAAACTGGATAATCTCAATAATATCACCGACGCCCTGGTTGGCCAATATTTTATAGAGAAAAATCAATTTCAGCGACCAGTACCCCCTTAAGGACTCAAAAAATACCACTTATTGATTCAAATACAGAAAATATGAAGTCGAGGAAAAATATCCCCATTACACATTTTTGTCCAGATTTGCGTTGACCACCCCCTTAAGCTTGCGAAATTTTTTATGAAATACAATATGTATAGGGCGCGAAACCTATCTTGCTCGCCAAACAGCTGCTAACGTCTTATTTCCGGCGTTTCAAGCAGACCAAAATGCTTGCACTTTGTTAGATCTATCTTCAGTAAACTCTTTATTATACAGAAAATTCAAGTTTTTGCAAGGAAAATTAACTTTCAATCTAATCATAGCTTTTCAGTTTCCCTCATCGAAAAAATAGCATCCCGAAAAGGCGACAGTGTAATAAAAGTAACACAAACTGCCCAAAAACAACTTCCAGAAATTGATCAAAATGGTCTCAAAGAATTCTTTAGTTCAAATTCTGCCCCAAATCACCGCCACTCAATTGCCATTGGTGAATTGGATAATTTCGATTTCAATGGAGAATTACCTCGCCAAAGTTCGATTCTTAAAATTAATCTCAAAAAACCAAAGAGGAAAAAAGTTAATTCAACTGCTAATCCAATGAAAACTGCAAATTCGGGCGAAAATTTTTATACGGAAACAAGGACAAACGTTTCCGAAAAGATGGCAGAAAAATATAGCAAGCAAGCTTTAGCTGGATTAACGGCAGTTGAAGGTAATTTTTATTCGTCATAAAAATAAATAGCTATTAAAAACTGAGTAAGTATTTTTAGTAACGAAAATTGATGTCATTATTTTTTCGGTATTACAAACAAAAANATCGGATTTTCCGGGTCGGAAATTTCGACCCGGAACGCAGGTCGGGTCAGGTCGGGTCGGTAACGACCCGACCTGGTCAAATTTTGAAAAAATCCGATCCCTGCCTGCGACTTTTATTTTTAAAAAAATGTATTTTTATTTTAGAAGTCAAGAAATTACTGAAAAATAATCGTATTTTGAAAATTTCGAGTACTTTCGATCATAAAATTACGTCTTGCCAAACCTAAAATCTTGAATAAATTTGAAACAAATTGCCAAAGTGACAAGAAAATTGAAATTTGTTTATCTCTGTCAGCATTTTTCTTGCCGACGAAATTCACGCTGACTTTTCATTTTTTTTGCTTAGATTTTGAATATAAAATCTTTGAACCCTACTCTAATACGACCGACCGTTACTTAAAATCTCGCAACAACGTCACTCATCTATTAAGCTGTTATAAAGCGATATTATGCGTGGTTGCGAGACTTTGAGTGAATTTCGGTTGCATACGAATACGCATCAAGAATCTTGTAAAATTTTACACATCAAAATATAGACACTTTTTTATGGAATTCTGAAATATTTATTGATACAATTCGATTAATCTCTAACAACGATTTTTAATGAAAATTTCTTGATTGAAACGCATGTAACCATGGAATTGGTATCCAGGCTGTTTTGGACCGTCATTTTGTCTATGTTTGTGAAAAAAAATAAAATCAATTAAATTTTCAGATGTGAGTTCTGTTCGCCTCCGATCAGCTTCGAGGTCTCGTGAAGAAGAAATGGTGCCTTATTTGCCCACTTTATTAATTCAGTTCAAAGGTCGTCATCGAATCGTTGTAAATTCTGTCCCAGTTGCTCAAGAATCTCTCAATAATCATGATTCTTTCATTTTGGTGACCTCTAAAGAAGTCTCAATTTATCTCCCAAAATTCTCAAATGTAATCGAGCGAAATAAGGCCTCAGATTTTGCAAAAGTAATTTGTGACTCATCGGATTTGGGCACGAGCGCCCCTGCACCACTTGATGCTTGTTCGAAAAATTCGGCATTTTGGAAAACTTTTGGTTTGAAAAAAGAAATAATAAGCGAGGCGCCTGAAAATCCCGATCAATCAGATTCCGATTTTGAAACAAATTTCGTTTCAGGAAATCGGTGCTGGAAAGTGGAGTTCAGTGGTTCTTACATGCTTGTGCCCTTTAAAGATGCTTGGGCAGTTGCACCTTCGCAAAAAATTCTAGAACCTGCTGAAATTTTTATTTTTGAATTTGATATGGAAGTTTATCTATGGATCGGATCGCTGGCTACATTCCCAGCAAGAAGAGCCGCTCAAAAATTAATCAAACAACTTTGGGAAAAGTATCCGAGAAAAAACGGTGCGTTTTTGGGGAAAGTGACGCAAAATAGAGAAACTGCATTATTTTCCGAAAAGTTTTCAGACTGGCTCCGCGTAGGGCAAGAAAATATTCTACACCCAATTTCACATTCAAAAGCAAAATCAAAAAAATTCAAGCCTGTAAAAAATATTGCTCTACCTGATTTGAACGAAAAAATTTCTGATTTTCCAGTTGTTGTTGGGCAATTTAATGTATCAGCTGGAGATGGCGAAATTTCGGATTCTGATGGAAGAATTTTGGAAATTTCTACGATATCATACACAATTTTAACAGTTGTTGATGGACGTTTGTCGCCTACAAATAAATCTGAACTTACTGATAAGGACGTGGTTCTTGTTAAATGGGAATTTTGCATTTTTGGAACTGGAAGATGGGAGGGGAAAACTGTCAGAGTTAATAAAAACTCAAAGACCTTAGGTACCGGTGTTAAATGAGAATTTGGGGATTTCATATAGAATCGAATCTGGATTTAGCAGACCCTTAATTTATTTATCCTTATCCAACCGAAAATAAACCTTAATTTTTTGCCAACGCATAATCAAGCCATATTATATGGCCTATATATTATCTCACGAATTATTCCTACCTATAGACACCATATCCATCATGATGCCCGAGTAACTTAAAAATCCTATTTGCCTTTTACAAGAATAGGGAATAGGATTTTTAAGTTACTCGGGCATCATGATCGATATAGTATTGGGTATATAATTTACCGCATATAATAAATTAATATTCAAATAAGTCGGCACCATAATGTTTAGTTTGAAATTAAAGTATAGAAACCCTCAATTTACGTAATCGTTGTTAGACTACTTGTTGAGCTATTTTTTCAGATATAATTTTCATTAATATTTGACATAATAATGATCATGAACTTTTTCTATAATTTGTCTCATTTTTAATACATTCCAAAAAAAGTTTTCGAATGATTTTTCTCTAAATAATTTCTCCACTTTATTTAACTTAAAAGTGAAATTTCACGAACAAAAGTAGCCAGAGAAAAATAACTTGGAAATTATTCAGTTTTAAACAAAAATATGATTAAATAAAGTTACAGCATGTCACGTTTTTGCTTCCGTTTTTCATTTTTGCATAATTTATCATATAAATTTCCGAGTGCCACAAATTAAGGTTGAAAAATACTTTTACGATTGAAAATTCAAATTTTTACAATTACGTTATAATTTTTACAAAATGTCATATTCACAATGTGTTATCTGATAAACCGCTCTAAATTCCTATTTTCCACCATATTTAAGTGGATAGACAAATGGGAGACCCGAAAAGTGTTACTTTTATGTGGACTGGTTCATGTGCTAACGAGTTAGAAGCGGGAGAGGTCGCATTATTGGCTACCGAACAAAAATTGGGAAAACTTCAAAAATTAACCCCTGGTCGAGAACCACAAGCTTTTACGAAAGCTTGGAACGGAGAGTTAAAAATTCTTTCGCCTGGAAAATCTTCAAAAAAACTATTTATTTATTATCATTCGGCACCAGAGAGCGCTTATTTGGAAGAAATTGTGAATTGTCAAGCAAGTTTACGACAAGGAGAAATATTCGTACTCATCGATTATTTGGAAGAAAAATATGCAATTTTTTCCGGATCTGAGAATCATCGAGTTGAGATTATTGATGACTTGACCGCAAAATTAAAACGTCTGGGATATTCAGGTAATTTCAGGAAATCTTTGCTGATTGATCACAAATTTTTATATGATGCAAAAATACAAGGGTGATAATAAGTCATCAAAAAAACCCAGGAGTTGCGAATCGCAACGGGAACCTCAGTAACCTTGGTCATTTTTCTTGGGGACAAAGTGTGGTGGCATGGGAAATAAATTTAAAGATGTTTATAAAACTTATGACTTGTGTAATTTGTAAGAAAAAATGTTTTGTTAAATGGTATCGCTCTATTCTTTATTGGTTAACCTGTAGATAACGCTTGTCATGTTCTCTTGCACGCACGAGCGTGGAAGCGAAAAATACGAGTGACATTACCTTCCCTTATTAACAAATTTGCTTTTCATATAAGGATAAGTGAACCGATTTTTCAGGTGAACTTTCTAACAACAACGAGCGCTCTGATTGGTTCGACCAAAATATTCCGGGAAAAATTGCTTTGATCCCTACTCCAAAACTAACAAATATTTGGAAAATTGAACAGTCAAAAACAGGTCAAATGATATCACTCCCACTCGACTCAAGAAGGAAAAATGAATTTCGGCAATTCGATCAAGTTCAACTCAACGAGGTCTGTATACTCTTGACAGATAATACTGTGTACGTTTGGCATGACAAAATTGTGGGAAAAGAAGGCTCATCGAAAGAATTCTCAGAAAAATTGATTCAGAATGCAAAAATGATGGCCGAAAAAATGACTAAAGGTGAATTCCAGAGATAAAAATTTAATTTCAAGGGGTTTTAGTCGGAAAAAGATGGTTTTGGAATTCTACAGTAAATTTTGTCATGACTTTAAACAGACAACGGTTTCCTAGCCTGTACTTATCCGTTCAAAGTCAAAGAGCTCTAATACCTTTCGAGATATAGCAAAAAAATAAAATTATTTCAAACGAAAAACTTGTGATTTGCTAATAATATCAATATAATCAAAATACCGGCAATAACCGGTCATTAAAATCCGTTTTATTGATGGAAAATATGTGAGTACACATGTCCAATTTGTAAACGGGCACGGTGGAAGTTCGTTTGTAGCAGTTAATACTACACATCCAATCAAGTCAGTTTCTGGTTCGATTATTTATCTAAGAAATGTATTCCAAGGCCTTCAAGTGCGTGATCGCGTTTGACCAATAAGGGCGTTGAAAATCGGGGCAAACGCGAACGCGCAACGAAGGGCATATAGACTCGTTTGTTAGATAAATAACAAAAGGTCAATTAGTAGCATCAGGAGAATAGAGCGTCATTCTTGCTATTAATTGCCGTCATGTAAATACTAGTAATAACCTATGTTACCCAGCATTCATCAGAGAGTTTGTAATTGTGAAGCGATCAAAATTAATTGACGAATCACTGAAAATTATATTAGATATATCTAATGGTCGCAAAAACTAATCGGCCAAAATTTTCATCACTAATCGTTGCCGAAATATTAATTTTGAAGGCAATAATTTTGAAGTCGGAGACCAAGCTGATTTTCATTTTTAATGATACTTGTACCAATGAGTTAAAGTAAAACATTTTTTGATCGGTAGTATATTTCGACATATTAGTTATAATCCACCTATTATTTCGACGTATAGAAATAATAGGTGGATTATAACTTATATGTCGAAATATACTACCGATCAAAAAATGTTTTACTTTAACTCATTGGTACAAGTATCATTAAAAATAAAAATCAGCTTGGTCTCCGACTTCAAAATTAATAATTCGGCAACGATTAGTGATAAAAATTTTCGAAAATGTTTGATCAATAGCAAATATAAAGTGAGATTATAAAATTCAAGTGGGAAGAAAATTCAGGTTTCAATGTTCAAACCCTAAGTTTGCCTCACAAGAACCTGAATTTTCTTCCCACTTGAATTTTATAATCTCACTTTATATTTGCTATTGATCAAACATTTTCGACTTTTTATATCAATGTTACGTCGTTTTATTTTCCCGAATTTGAGAAGTAAATTCGTTAATTTGGGGGGTGTAGTAGATATTACCTTCGTTAATGTTCTTATTTATTATTCGCTTTCAAGCTCATGCGCGCGAGAGCACAATTCTTACTTAACTCGTAGACTCGATTTCCGGCAAGTAGTGTAGTACCACTTCACCATTAAATCGCATTTACGACGCTTTAAACATTAATGACAAGACCAGTTATAAAACCAGTTTTTAAATCACCAACAAAACGTTTCATCCTGATCAAAAAAATTCTAAGACTTTTTTCCATACACCAATGCTCTAAAATGATCACGTGACCGTTATTCAAGAAATAAGGTTGGCCAACATATACTGTTTTTTTCAAAAATTGCTTAAAACACTTTTTGAAAAAAGTGAAGAGGGTCCTAGACGTTTTTAAGACTTTTTTACATTACACTAAGTCCGAAAACGATCACGTGACCTTCAAATAAGAAATGAGGTTTTGGCCCAAGTACCCAATAGTACTCAAATTACGCCGAAAAGTTTTTAGGCTAATAAACACTAATTAAGAATTTGAACATAACGGCATTTCCAAAACGTCACGTGATCTTATTTCAAGAATAAGATAATTTTGACACTTCAAACCTTATTTTTGAATTATTTCGTCACCGTGATTTTATTCGGCTTTCGTGTGATGAGAAAAAGTCTTAAGCGTCTGAAGTTCATCCCCAATGTTTTTTATGATAATTGAGAAACTTTTCGAAAATTACCCTTTATCGGTACAATGGTTTTTTATTAATCAATAATTACCGATTGAGTTTTTTTTTATTTCAAGATTTGTTGTTGTATTATTTTTGAAAATTGGCCTCCGGTTAAAAATAGAGCATTTCTAGAAAGTCAAAACATCCGAAAAATTAATTACATGAGAATCAGTGAAAGTTCGTGCGTTAGGCGTGACCTCTGTCTCTCGTCTTTACCACAATAAATGATATTGAACAATAATTTAAGAAGTCATTTCACTAGAGAATTTTGTAGGAAACATATAATAATTTTTAAATGGAGCTATAAGAAACCCTTTGAGTTAACTTAACAGTAGTTCAAAATATAAATAAACGTTTAAATTCGTATGATATGCACTGTTGCCCGTCACTGGAGTACATATTTTCGCGAATTTTTTTTTCTCATCCCCATTAAATGCCTTTTTGTTCATCGGAATTTTTTTATTTAATTTTATGCAAATGGCTGAAATATTTTAAGCTATGAAAATCATGTTGATAATGAAACTTTGCTTATTATGGCTCGATTTATAAGAATGGTCACAGTTGCCGGAAATCGAGTCTGGGACAGATTCATGTGTAAAGTCTTACATTAACATGAGTCATGTACATGACGACTCATCAGACTGTCACAAACGTTTTAACTATTAAAATTTCTCTCAATACAAATTTGATAAACATTTTTTAAGCCTGAAATGTTTGATATTGATAACAACCTATTAACAAATTTAAGAATAAATGAACCTTACGCAATAGAAATTGTCTCCGTGTTCGGAAGTCGCGAAACTTCAAAAATTTGTTCCCAATATGGCAGCGTGAGACTTTTCATTCTAGGGGTGAAAAGACTTTTTAAAAACAGAAATTTTCTTCAAATAATCCTTAAATTCATCCGTCACTGCAGCTAAACACTTCGTCACCCTAAAGGGTTAACGTACTGTACTTCTATCCTGTTTTAGTTCACAACTGTTTATTTAAATGGTACAGAAAATTTATAAAGTTTTGTATATATTTATTTAACGGTTACACATCTATTCACTATTTTTCTGTCCTTCATTTTGACTATATCCTGATGCTTAGCACCTACAATAATCAGAAAATATATCACGAAATCATTTCATTAATGCTTGCGCTAGTTTCTAAGAATGCTTCCACAAGGGTGCATTGAGATCGGAACTGGAATTATACGATATAATTTTGAATTGTGCAAAATAAAAACTTTTCAAAGGTTCGGGCCCACCTGCCAGTTTTCTCGATTTTTCATAATTACCGGTATTCATGGTAGTTTTGTTCGAGCTGCGGTCATTTCCGTTAATAACGGAAATCAAGAAAACTGGTTCGCATGCCATTCACCAAACTGAAGAAGGTTGCGTTTTGAATAATGCCAGAACATTTAGCAACTACAACCCCGTAAAAAGTTATGATAAGACCCAAATCGCAGAAGATGTTAGTACAAGTTAAAAACTATATCCCCTTATTGCCCATCGTAAAGATTTGATCCCTAAAAAATTCGGGAGGAGATAACGACTCGTCGTAGGAAACGAGTCATCCGATTTCATTTCTTAGATAGCTCAACTGAGCACAATATATAATTAAATAAACATTAAAATCATTTAAATCGGACCAATGTTTTTTTTTTTTTATATTTACTCAATAATTTATTATGGTTTGGTTTAAAAAATAGAAACAATGGTCTTAGAAAAATAGAAACAATGGTCTGATCGACTAGATATTGTGCACAGTTTGAGCATCTAAAACCAAATCGACTGAGTCGTTATTGAACGCCGCGTGGTTTCTCACTCCCCGCGTTCAAATCTTTACGACAAGGCATAAGGGATATGGACATATCATATGTCGCTCAAAAATTTAAGGAAGCTAAAAAAAACAAGATCTAAGCGTAATGAGTTAACTTCAGTATAATCGTCAAAATCCCTGACGTTTGGGTATAAAAAATATTATCTAAGGGGTTTCCGAGCCATCTCGATCTATGAAATTACGAAACGGGCATTTTAGACAAAATTTACGTTAATATTTTTCAAAATCCGAGGTTATCAGATTGACAATATGACCCAATTATCGCTTTTTCACCTAAGTGGATCTTGGAAAATGAGGGTATTTGTCGAATCTCACTTATGTTGTTTCTAATAGTGACTTGTTTGGTATGATAATAGGCAAGCGTGCTCGATACTGGAGCGCCAAAAGTATGTTGCGTAAATCACTAAGGCAATGCACTTAGACAACTTACTGGATGGTCGAACACGGCACTATAGAGATAACCCTTCATTTTAAAGATCCACGTACAGTTTGAAAAAGGGATTAAGTGTTTCAAACGAACTAATAAAAAATCCTAGAGTTTTTTTTTAAAATTGCCTCTTTAATTATGTTAAATAACGATCTCTATTATGAACCATGAGGAAGTTCAAATAAACCTTAGAACTTATTTTTCGCTTTTTTTACAAAATCTCTGGTGACAGGTTATCTCGGTCCAAAACAAAATATAATGTTTCGTCTTAAACTAGTAATACAATTAGAAATTAAAATATTTAATTATAGGTGTTCCGCGCGTTAAACTGAGAGACAAAAACTCTCGTTACAACAAAGAAGATATTACAACTCGTGTAAATATGTGCACTACTGTTTATTTAAAATTCTCCAGAGAAAAAATATTAATTTTTTTTCATTTTTTAGAGGATCATTTTTAGAAAATAATGCCTTTAGTATTGGAAGGAAGGACCAAAGTGTAAAAGTGCACAAAACTGTGTTACAAGCCGAAGAATCATTTCTGAAGCTGGAATTTTCACAGCAATGTTCAAATGCACCGGGTGCAATAAGTGTCGATTCGTATACGCTTTCTGATTCATGACGAAAGTCTGTTTTGTAAATCGTGTTCTGCAAAAACTTTGACCCAGCTGGATATGGATTGTGAGGGGGTGCGCTGGATGATGTCGTCTGACCCCTGGAGTTAAAAAGTCCCACAGCAGTTTACCAGTAGCAAAGACTCGTTGCAGGCGCTACAGGTAAAGTACAACATTCTGTTTTATAATTAAGATATTTTACCTTTTGAAATGGAATTTAAAGAAAAAATGGTCAGAAGAAATGATAATTCTAAATATTGAAAAATTAGGATTTTTTTGAAATTCTAGAGTCATGATTTATCGAAAAAATATTATGTTTTTTCGAATTTATAAATCACTTTATTCAGAATTCTATAAATATGTTTTTCTCGAAATTGTGATAACTTATTTAGTAAATTTTAATAATGATATATTCAAAAATTATTTTATTTGTTCATGAAATTATTCGCTGTACTTGTTGGTGGAATTTCAATAAGAAAATGAATTTGATATTTATATTTTTACTTCAATTTCCAAAATAAAACATTCAATTAAATTAGAAAAAAAATTTAATGTTTATTTCTTTAGCGTTTAAATTTTGAAGCTTCATAAATAACCAACCAATTTATGAAAGAATTAATATAAAAATTTTAAATAAATTTTGTTTTCATTTAAAACTGCCGATGGAAAAATCAAGGCCAATCTTACCAGGAAAATTATAAATCAGGTCTGTCCATTCGGTGTCGAAGTTGAAAAGTTTATAGGAAATTCATTCAAAAATGGAGTCTTCCATAAAAAAAATATTAGGCAACGACGATGCCAAGATGAATGAACCGAGTATTTTATGGCGAAAAAGGTTGTCGCAAATGGAATCAAACGCATCAGGTACGAATTAAATGTAAACACAAAATAATCAAATTCTTTTTATTGAAAACAGATTTAAACTTTATGTTCACGTTAATGAATTCTATTTGAATAATTCTTCATTATTATATCTCTGTGGACTTTTGGGTCATTTTCAGAAGTATCAAAACACATACAACTGAACGTCAGAAAAAATGTTGATTTGGACAGATTTAACATTTTGGGCCTTATAAATATACCGCAAATATTTATTTGTTTTTTTTTAATATTTTTTATCGCACAAGCACGTTTATTGTGTTCAGTTTTTATAAGTCAGAAATACAGAAATTAACTTCAGTAAATGCAGATAACCAATTATATGTGGAATCTTACGGCCACTTGCAACCTACGCTCAAAATGTAAGTTAAAAAGGGTCTCAAAACATTAAAGCCAATCCTCAGACTCTCTGAGTTAGACTCTCTAATTATCTTTCCAATTAAATACGGCCAGTTAATAAGTACTGGCCTTAAAGTTTGCGGCCGTTCGTTATTTCCCCGTTCCGACAAAGTCAAAAAAAATTATAGGACTATTAAAGGCTGGCGTTTAACTCTACTTGGAACGAACAAGTTCCAACGATGACCAACAGACAATAAATCAATCAAATTTAGCACATGTCGGTTACCTGCACGTAATGACGGGGTATTATGTGGGGTTGGAAAAATTATGAATCTGAGTATAACAAGAAGCTTCTTTGAAAAGGTCGCGATGCTATCTTGAAACCGAATTAAATGAGCGATTCTTAAAGTTTCAACGTTGATCTAATGAAATTTTTGAACAAAAAAAAAAATTTCCCAAATTTCTTAATAAACATCCAAAAAAAAGATTACAACATTTTTCTGAGCCTTAAAATTACTGTGCGCATCTATAGTCTAAAAGCTGTAAACGGCCATTTTTTCCATTTTATTGTGGACTTACGGAATATCTTTGAAAAAATTCGCAAGAATAAAGAAAATTTTTACAAATTGAAATTACAATTTTGAAACGAAAATTATTGAATAAAGCATAATTTAAACAAATTCAAAAATTATAAAAGTTACAGTCAAGTTATTAATATCAGTTTTGAATGTGTATTCAGACTGAAATGTATGCTCCGGCAACAAGTTTTCATATCAGAAGAAAGTGTTACTACATCCTGATCTTCTTCATCGACACTCACTAATTTTAAACTTCTTATTTCACGAGCTGAGAGGATGTGCCTCTTTGACTCTAGCAACCCGTTTGCGACAACGACAAAGAAATTTATTGCAAAAACTTGTTACGAAAACAGTGGTCCAAAGGATTTGGATTTGGCGTCGTGCTGGAACGCTTTTCAAGACCTAGATTTTGTGCACGAAACAAACTTTTTCAAACAAAAAAATAGATTACTCACTTTCTCACACTGAATTTCATTATTATGTTGACAAAAAACAAACCTAACTTTTTTAAAGCAAAAGTGCCAGTTTTAAAAAGCTAAAAAAGGTACAAAGTTTTCGATTTTTTTCTTTAGGTAAATTGTCGGAAATTGCGATATGCATTCAAAGAATTCTCTTGCACACGTTCTTTCTTTACTGATCATTTAACACTTCAATATTTATTAAAAAAACCTGAATTTGAGACCCAGGAAATATTCACGCGCGATCCGATCTGCTGGGGTCAATTTTCAAGAGTGAATTTTAATAATGCTTATTTATTGCTGACAAATTTTCTTGTCTTCGGGTTCAAAGAAAATTTATCTCTTTTTTTATGAACTTCAACTAGGCTGTCACCCCCGGAAACTTAAACAGAGATAAAATAATTTGACCGAATTTTTTAGAAATTTTTGAAAATCTGATATATTCAGGATCAATCAAATATTTGAGTATAAAACTTAAATTTAACATTTGTCGGAGGATCAGTTATACGATCGTCTAACCTCACTTAAAGAAATAATACATGAAATGAATGAATATGTATGAAATTATATTTTTTTTAAAGATTGTAAATTTTCTTCGATTCCCATAAGTGCCTTTCCTTGGTACATTTGCATGGTGTGTATTGTTTTCTCAGTTCAAATTTTTCACAATTTCTTAATTTACAAATTCTTGACTGTAGAAATCGAAACCTCACATTTTAATGCCTTGGGGGGGCTTACGCCCTAAAAACAAATTAAAATTTTAAAAACTTGTTTAAAAGGCAGCAGATGATTAGACAATAACCAAATTTCATCTAGTAAATGCCATAATTATATTCTGCTCGTTTTACTTTTTATTTAAAAATAAACTTCTTTCAATTGAAATATGAATATGATTTGGTAGCAAAAACTTGCAGGAAATGATGCACATTGTGCTTGAGAATATCAGTCGGATTATGGCTGGAGAAAATGTGTTGAATCAAGAAAAATTCATTAACCGATTAGTTATTTGTCAGAAAAGAATTATTCTTACAACGTTCAATCTGTGATTTCCAAGTCGGTCGAAGGGTTGTCCCATTATGGGAAAATAGCTGGTATATAATATACGGTATAGTATATCCCTTTATCACCTTTGTATAGAGTGCGTAGCCACGTACTTTACTGTTTATTCGTGTTGATTTTACGTTGTGGCTACGCATTCTAACCAAAAGGACGATAACGGGATATTAATTATAGGGTATATTATATCCCTTTATCACAAAATTTTAGGCAATTCTTTCATCCTTTATTTTAATTGCTTCATATTGACCAATCAGAAGTGTATAAACGAAATTGTTTGAAATTCTGCGCCCAAAATATACAGCAATTTATAATACTACGGTTTATATACCGTATATTATAAAAATTGCTGGTATGATGTTGGCGCAAGAATTCAAAACAATTTTCTTTTGATATCCGACTTTCTGATTGGTCAATATGAAGCAATTAAAGATAAAGGGATTAAATTGCCGAATTTTGGGCGGTAATTTTGAAAACTCGTTGAAAAAATCACCATCTTTTTGACCTTCGGCTCTTCATTTTTGCCTCAAAATGAGATAAAGGTTGAAATTCATTTATCTTTGACATAACTCAGAAAATGTTGATTTCACAGTGAAGTTCAACCGCGAAGACTGCAAAGAGATCTGGCAAGAGCCTGGTTTGGTTGTTTCGCAAATCATTTTTGACAAAAACTTTTTACCTTCTCCAACCGGGTCGACCCGGAAAACCGCCTTTTCTTGTATAGACTACCAGTATGTCGAAAGCCGACAAAAATTGGCATTCTAGGATGACCCACTCCAACCTCTCACATCGACTATCAATACAATCTTTTATGTCATATTCGTCAGAAGAACTAATTTTACTTCTTCAATGATATAATTCTCGAATAAACAGCTATCATAACAAAAGACGATTTATTGTAGATATGTCATTGAACTTTTCATGTAAGGGATCTCAATTCATTCGTTTCCACAAAGAGATGATATGCCGATTCGAAAGTATTCTCCATTTGTGGTAACTTTGTCGATTTTTGATTACTTCTTCAATTTTCAGCTGGAGGGTGGTTTTTTTATTTAAAGTTCGATTGTTGAATTTATAAAACGTAAATTTTTAATTATTCCAGTATCAAATGATTGAGGAGGTTATGTACGCAGATAGATTACGAGACCAAATGTTTTAAATCCAAAGTCTTCTGATTCCGACCCATACTCCTTGTTGTCTTAAAATCTTGATCTCAACGGATGGTGGCCAAGAAAAATATACTAAGCGAGGTTTAAATGGGTTTGTGGGTTGTAGAATGTTGAATTGCTGGGTGAAGAATTACCCACTTCTCCAGCTAGAACTGGAAGGTAGATGACGGAGTAGATAGGAATAAATAAAAAACAAATACAGGGAGGCATAAAACCTTCTCTTTAATGCACGTGACATTGTCTTTTGATTTTGTCAAGAGTAATTCACTGGTGCCGCCACTAAAAACCCGAAAATATTGATTATTCACAAAATTAAAAAAATCGGTCAAGTTTTGGTCAAAGTGAATAACACAATACACCACTTTTCAGAGCGTCCTCCCCATGACAATAAACATCCTGACAGTTTCTCAAACGTCCTGTCAGATGACAAATGTCTCAAATCATAAGTGTCAGGAGTCCTGATCAGAACGTTTGAGAGGTGGTGTTACTGTATGTTCGAAAGTATGAAGTTTTCACAGAATGACAGGTACGCGCCGTTGAAAACAAAATTCTCTTTTCATTTTTAACACCTTAAACGTTTCATTGATATTAATTTCTCCGCAGAGGTAAACATGTTTTAGCCCAACCAGCAGTGAATTTGACATTGGGATTGAAATTCTTGTTAAAATATTATTGTTATTGAGTACACACCAAATGTGCTTCGATTTAGCCTTGATTATATTATCACCAAAAAATGAGGACAATGTCTGCATTCGTTGTGTTTTGCGGATTATCAACATTTACAGCCAAAACTTTGTAGTCTTATGAATTTAAGTTCTAATTTCTTATGTATCGGGAAATTGAAGATTGAGAAGCACAAGTACCAGTAAAGGAATTATCAATATTTTAAAATTTTTTAATTATAACTTTATCAAGCTTAATTAAACAGGATTTGAAACTCTAAGAAGCAAGATATGGATTTCTCTCACCGATGAAAGCTCCTGTGACCAAACTGAAATAAACACAGAATTGATGAATTTCATTCACCAACTTGATGTCACATTTATTTTTCATGTATTTTGAAATGTTTATATGCATAATTTCAACATTTCACATTCCGATTGATAAATAAAGTTAGCAGAAATTGTTAAATTTACTATTTTTGTGATAATTTCGAGAGAACTTCTTTAGTTAAAATATGATTTTTTATAAGTAAAAAAGCAGTTTTTAATGCGACATTTCAGCTTCAAATTGAACAATTTCCCAAGTTGACCGCCCGATTTTTATAGCAGAATTAATCAGAAAAACTGTGTTTTCGTGAAAATTGAACCAAAAATCTGGGTATCTATTTTCTCACTGAAGCACGCACCCAACTTAGCCATTGAATGATCTAATTCAGATTAATTTATCTCGCTGAATGATCAAAAACCATCTGTATTTAATTAAAATGCTGCATTTAAAATGCAATTTAATTTTCAGTTCCCAGAAAAAAAAACAAGCGTTTAGATGAACAGAAAGACACTGAAAACGCACTTCTTTGTTGTATGTTAGTTGAATACATATGACAGATCTGGCCATGACGTATTCTCTATATCTATTTCCAAACAAGTTTGTCATCAAAAATGGTTAGTACGTCTTAGTTTATGTTCTTGAATTTGAAAAAGCATATTCTTCCATCATCCGATTGGGAGTGTTATCAGGATCAAGTGAACGTAGGGCGAAACTGTAATAAGTTGCAATAAGGCTCTAAAAATGGGTGCATCACCACTCAATCTTCTAATTTTCATGCACTCATTTAAATTGTTGTAGCATTACAAGATAGCTGAAATTAATATATTAACCCGTGGCAAATTTAGTATGGATAAATTGAAATTATCTATTTTGCATGAATTTAAATTCAGATCCATTTGAATTATTACGGAAGTGGGTGTCGGCCAAATAGCAAACAGTGAAAATATTCCGAAACATTTGTAACTAACGGAACTACTTTCGCCAGGTAATCTTGAATTAAAAAACTAAACAATCTGATTTACAATCCCACCACGCCGTACCTACTCTTTTAAAAAGCTTTCAAAAAAACACGCAGGTTCGTCTTTTTCCAATTAATTTTTCACCAGTTTTTTATTATTTTTCTGTGTCAAGCTCTGGAAAAGCCTTACATAATGCAAAAGCTCTTTTGTTTTAAATTTCGCTTTCAGCGGACAACACCTCCGAAAATACAGAAATAATTTTGAAATGGTCAGTTTGGGGGCTCAGGCAAAAAGTGATATCCTTCACCAGTTGAGAGGATTACGTTTCGACTTATACGGCATCTGAAAGCACAGATTGTTTGGACCAATGCCATTAGAGAGTTTTTTTTAATTTTGATTCCGGCGTCTCTTGGGGGCAAAAAGAAAACAAATCAGCGCACTTTCAAGTTTGAATCATAAAAAGAAATCAATTAATTTTTATTTTCTTTTTTTTGGCTTTTTGCCGCCAAAAAGCAAAGATTCGAATAGGTAAAGGACCAATAAGCAATCTGTTTGAGTACTTTGGAGCCGTGACAAAAAAATAATTGAAAAATGCGAAAATGAAGACGATTCTTCTGATGTTTTTAGGAGGCCTTTTTGAAAGCGTAGCGATTGTATCGATTACTGTTACATGACAAATTCACCGTAAAGAGTTGTCTCTTAAGATGCAAAAGTTATTGGATATCAGCTCCTGGCTAGTTCTATCCAAAAATAGCTTCGCTAACTGCGCAAATCTGCGGACACCCCATACCTTAAGGGTCGTGGGGTGTCGCTGATTCTTGAACTTTTACGACGCGTATTCTTGAATAAACTAGCAGACTGATATGCCAAAAACTTGCATGCTTAAAAAACACTCTTTACGGTGATTTGTAAGAACAGTAATCTGATACAATTCTACCTAGCCGAACTACGCTTTTAAAAGCCGTCCTAATAATCACTCAAACGTATCTTCTCCTTCAATTTTCACCTTTTTTCATTATTCTTTGTTTCAGCTCCAGAGAGCCTCAACATTAATGCAAAAGCGCTTTGTTTTTGTCGGAATTTGCTGTTGGCGAGGTAAAAAACGCAAAAAAAAAAAAGTTAAATTTTTGAAATGCTGAATTTGGAGGCTCGAGTCAAAAGGTATCTCATCATCAATTAAGGAAATACTTTCCGACTCATACTGCATCTGAACACCAAGACTTGTTGACATAGATTAGAGAGTTTTCTAAAATTGATTCGCTCTTTGGGGGCCTGTCAACTTTTTAATTTTTGTCTAA
>SCLH01000077.1:126731-155642 GCA_004367855.1 Oikopleura vanhoeffeni | reverse complement strand
GATCAAACATTTTCGACTTTTTATATCTATGTTACGTCGTTTTATTTTCCCGAATTTGAAAAGTAAATTCGTTAATTTGGGGGTGTAGTAGATATTACCTTCGTTAATGTTCTTATTAATTATTCGCTTTCAAGCTCATGCGCGCGAGAGCACAATTCTTACTTAACATGACTCATGTTACATGACGACTCGATCAGACCTGTCACAAACGTTTTAACTATTAAAAATTTTCTCTCAATACAAATTTGATAAACATTTTTTAAGCCTGAAATTTTGATATTGATAACAACCCTATTAACATAAATTTTAAGAATTAAATGAACCTTACGCAATAGAAATTGTCTCCGCTGGTTCGGAATCGCGAAACTTTCAAAATTTGTTCCCAATATGGCAGCGTGAGACTTTCATAGTCTAGGGGGTGACAAAAGACCTTTTTAAAAACAGAAATTTTCTTCAAAATAATTCCTTAAATTCATTCCGTCACTGCAGCTAAACACTTCGTCACCCTAAAGGGTTAACGTACTGTACTTCTATCCTGTTTTAGTTCACAACTAGTTTATTTAAATGGTACAAGAAAATTTATAAAGTTTTTGTATAATATTATATTTAACGTTTTACACTATCTCTTTCACTATTTTTCTGTCCTTCATTTTACTATATCCTTGATGCTTAGCACCTACAATAATCAGAAAATATATCACGAAATCATTTCATTAATGCTTTGCGCTAGTTTTCTAAGATGCTTCCAAAGGGTCATTGAGATCCGAACTGGAATATTATATTCCGAATATACGATAATTTTGAAATTTTTGGCAATAATAAAACTTTTCAAGGTTCGGGCCACTGCAGTTTTCTCGATTTCATAATTTACCGGTAATTCATGGTAGTTTTTGTTCGAGGCTGCGGTCATTTCCGGTTAATAACGGAAATCAAGAAAACTGGTTCTGCAGTGCCATTGCACCAAACTGAAGAAGGTTGCGGTTTGAATAATGCCAGAAACATTTAGCAACTACAACCCCGTAAAAAGTTATGATAAGACCCTAAATCGCAGAAAGATTGTTAGTACAAGTTAAAAACTATATCCCCTTATTTCCCTATCGTAAAGATTTGATCCCTAAAAAATTCGGGGAGGAGATAACGACTCGTCGTTAGAAAACGAGTCATCCGATTCATTTCTTAGATAGCTCAAACTGAGCACAATTATATAATTAATATAAACATTCAAAATTCATTTAAATCGGACCAATGTTTTTTTTATTTTTTTTAATATTACTCAAATAATTTAATTATTGGTTTTTGTTAAAAAATAGAAACAATGGTCTTAGAAAAAATAGAAACAATGGTCTGATCGACTAGATATTTGTGCACAGTTTGAGCTATCTAAAAACCAAATCGACTGAGTCGTTATTGAACGCCGCGTGGTTTTCTCACTCCCCGCGTTCAAATCTTTACGACAAGGCAATAAGGGGATATGTGACATATCATATGTCGCTCAAAAATTTAAGGAAGCTAAAAAAACAAGATCTAAGCGTATGAGTTAACTTCAGTATAATCGTCAAAATCCCTGACGTTTTGGTTATAAAAAATATTATCTAAGGGGGTTTCGCGAGCCATCTCGATCTATGAAAATTACGAAACGGGCATTTTAGACAAAATTTACGTTAATTATTTTTCAAAATCCGAGGTTATCAGATATGAAAATGACCCAATATCCTTTTTCCAACCTAAGTGGATCTTGAAAATGAGGGTTATGTTCGAATCTCACTTATGTTGTCTAAGTGACTGTTTTGGGTATGATAATAGGCAAGCGTGCTCGATATTGGGAGCGCCAAAAGTGATTGTTGCGTAATCACTAAGGCAATGACTTAGACAACATTACTGGGATTCGAACACGCACTATAGAGATAACCCTCATTTTAAAGATCCACTAAGTTTTGAAAAAGGATAAGTGTTTCAAACGAACTAATAAAAAAATCCTAGAGTTTTTTTTTAAAATTGGCTCTTTTAATTTATGTTTAAATAACCGATCTCTATTATGAACATGAGGAAGTTCAAATTAGAACTTAAAACTTATTTTTCGCTTTTTTTAGCAAAATACTCTGGTGACAGGTTATTCCGGTCCAAAACAAAAAATAATGTTTCGTCTTTAGAACTAGTAATACAATTAGAAATTAATGATTTAATTATAGAGTGTTCCGCGGTTAAACTGAGAGATCAAAAACTCTCTTACAACAAAGAGATATTACAACTCGTGTAAATATGTGCACTACTGTTTATTTAAAATTCTCCAGAGAAAAAATATTAATTTTTTTTTCATTTTTTAGAGATCATTTAGAAAAAAATGCCTTTAGTATTAGGAGGAGGACCAAAGTGTAAAAAGTGCACAAAAACTGTGTACAAAGCCGAAGAAGTCATTTCTGAAGCTGGAATTTTTCACAAGCAATGTTTCAAATGCACCGGGTGCAATAAAAGTGTCGATTCGTATACGCTTTTGATTCATGACGAAAATCTGTTTTGTAAATCGTGTTATGGCAAAAACTTTGGACCAGCTGGATATGGATTTGGTGGAGGTGGCGCTGGGATGATGTCGTCTGACCCTGGAGTTAAAAAGTCACCAGCAGCAGTTGTACCAGTAGCACAAGCACCGGTTGCACCGGCTACAGGTAAAGTACACATTTGTTTTATAATTAAGATATTTTACCTTTTGAACTAGGAAATTTAAAGAAAAAATGTTCAGAAGAAATGATAATTCTTAAATATTTAAAAAATTAGGATTTTTTTTTTGAAATTCTAGAGTCATGATTTATCTCGAAAAATAAATAATAATGTTTTTTCGAAATTTTAATAAATCACTTTATTCAAATTTTATAAATATGTTTTTTCGAAATTTTGATAACTTATTTTATGTAAATTTTAATAAATGATTATATTTCAAAATATTATTTTATTGTCTGAAATTATCGCTGTACTTGTTGGTGAATTTCAAATAAGAAAATTGAATTTTATTTATATTTTTACTTCAATTTCCAAAATAAACAACAATTAAATTAGAAAAAAAATATTTAATTTTATTTCTTAGCGTTTAAATTTGAAGCTTTCATAAATAACCCTCAATTTATAGAAAGAATTAATATAAAAATTTTTAATAAATTTTGTTTTTAGTAAAACTGCCGATGGAAAAATCAAGGCCAAATCTTACCCAGAAAATTATAAATCAGGTATGTCCATCGGTTGTCCGAGTTGAAAAGTTTATAGCGAAAATTCATTCAAAAATGGAGTTTTCCATAAAAAAAATATTTAGGCAACGACCGATGCCCAAGATGTAATGACCGAGTATTTTATGCCGAAAAAGTTGTCGCAAATGGAATCAACTGGCATAAGGTACGATTAAAATGTAGAAAGCAAAATAAAATCAAATAATTCAATTTTTTTTATTGAAACAGATTTAAACTTTATTATTCACGTTAATAATTCTATTTGAATAATTCATTCATTCTATTATATACTCTGTGGACTTTTGCGGTCATTTCAGAAGTTCA
Source organism: Oikopleura vanhoeffeni (assembly GCA_004367855.1). NCBI lineage: Eukaryota > Metazoa > Chordata > Appendicularia > Copelata > Oikopleuridae > Oikopleura > Oikopleura vanhoeffeni. The sequence continues at coordinate 152,103 of SCLH01000077.1, read as the reverse complement.
ATACACATTAGTACACTGAACGTTTGAAAAAATGTAGATTTTGACATATATTTAACATTTTGGGCCTCTATAAATAACAAATATTTATTTTTGTTTTTTTTAATATTTTTTATCGCACAAGCACGTTTATGTGTTCATTTTTTTTAAAGTCAGAAATACAGAAATAACTCAGTAAATGCAGATAACAAATTATATGTGGAATCTTAGCCTTGCAACTTGCAACCTACGCTCAAAAATGTATTAAAAAGGCTCTCAAAAACATTAAAAAGCCAACTCCTCAGACTCTCTGAGTTAGACATCTCTTAATTATCTTTCCAAAATATTAAATACGGCACTTGAATAAGTATGCCTTAAAGTTTGCGGGCCTTTTTTCGTTCATTACCCTCCTACCCGAAAAAAGTTCAAAAAAATTAGATAAGTATTATGTGGGGTTGGAAAAATTATGAATCTGAGTATAAACAAAAGCCTTCTTTGAAAAGGTCGGCATCTTTGAAACCGAATTAAAGTGAGCATTCTTAATGTTTTCAAACGGTGATCTAATGAAATTTTTGAACAAGAAATAAAAATTTTTCAAAATTTCTTAAATAAACATCACAAAAAAAGATTAAACAATTTTTCTAGGAGCCTTTAAAAATATGTGCGCATCTATAGTATAAAAATGATAAACGGCCATTTTTTCCATTTTATTGTGGACTTACGGAAATTATCTTGAAAAAATTCGACAAAGAATAAAGAAAATTTTTTACAAATTTGAAATTACAATTTTGAACTAAAAATTTTCGAATAAAGCATAATTTAACAAATTCAAAAATTATAAAAGTTAGTCAAGTTATTAATCATCAGTTTGATGGTATTCAGACTGAAATGTATGCATCCGGCAAAAAGTTTTTCATCAGAAGAAAGTGTACCTCAAATCCTGATCTCTTTCCATCGACACTCATAATTTAAACTTCTTATTTCAGCGATGCTTGAGATGTGCGGAATGTGCCAAATCTCTTGACTCTAGCAACGTTTGCGACAACGACAAAGAAATTTATTGCAAAACTTGTTACGGAAAAAAGTTTGGTCCAAAAGGATTTGGATTTGGCGTCGGTGCTGGAACGCTTTCAATGACCTAGATTTTTGTGGCACGAAAAAACTTTTTCAAACAAAAATAGATTACTTCACTTCTTCCACACTGATTTTAATTTTATGTTGACAAAAACACAAACCTAACTTTTTTAAAAGCAAAAGTGCAGTTTTAAACAAGCTAAAAAAGTACAAATTTTCGATTTTTTTCTTTAGGTAAATTTTCGAAATTCGAATTATGCATTCAAAAAAATTCTTTGCACACTTCTTCTCTTTACTGATCAATTTCAACACTTCAATATTTATTAAAAACTGAAATTTGAGACCCAGGAGATATTTCACGCATCCTGATCTAGCTGGGGTCAAATTTCAAGAGTGAATTTTAATAATGCTTATTTATTGCTGACAATTTCTTGTCTTCGAGGGTGTCAAAGAAAATTTATCTCTTTTTTGTATGAAACTCGACTAGGCTGTCACCCCCGGAAACTTAAACAGAGGATAAAATATTATTCGAAGATTTTTTAGAAATTTTTTGAAAATCTGATATATTCAGATCATCAAATATTTGAGTATAAAACTTAAATTTCAACATTTTCGGAGGATGAGTTATACGAGTCGTCTAAACTCTACTTAAAGAAAATAATACATGAAATGAATGAATATGTATGAAATTATATTTTTTTTAAAGATTGCTAAATTTTCTTCGATTTCCCATAAAGTGCCTTTCCTGGTACATTTGCATGGTGATGTGATTGTTTTCTCGTTCAATTTTTCAACAATTTCTTAATTTGACAAATTCTTGACTGTAGAAATCGAAACCTCATTTTTATTGCCTTGGCTACGCATAAAAACAATAAATAAAAACTGTAAAAGCATGCAGATAGTTGACAATAAACCAAATTTATCTCAGTAAATGCCATAATATATTCTGCTCGTTTTTACTTTTTATTTAAAAATAAAACTTCTTTCAATTGAAATATGTATGATATTTGGTAGCGAAAACTTGCAGGAAATGATGCAAATTGTGCTGAAATATCAAGCGGATTATTGGCTGGAGAAAATGTGTTGAATCAGAAAAATTCATTAAACCGATATTATTTGTCAGAAAAGAATTATCTACAATGCAATCTGTGATTTCAAAGTAGGTCGTCCAAGGGTTTGTCCCATTATGGAAACTAGCGTGGTATATTATGCAAATTGCTGGTATATTTCCGGCGCAGAATTCAAAACAATTTTCGTTTCATACGACTTTCTGATTGGTCAAATATGAACCAATCAGAATAGAGGATTAAAGATTGCCTAAAATTGTGAGGGTGATTTTGAAAAACTGTGAAAATCACCTCGATTTTGACCTGGGTCTTCAGTTTTGACCTCAAAAATAAGATTGAAGGTTGAAATTCATTTATCTTTGACATAAACTCGGAAAATATTGAATTTTACAGTGAAATTCAACGCCGAAATGACTGCCAAGGAGATCTTGCAAAGACCTGGTTTTGGTTGTTTCGTCAAATCAAATTTTTGACAAAAACTTTTTACCTTCTCCAACCGGGATCGACCCGAACCGCCATTTTCTTGTATAGACTACAGTATAGTCTATACCGACAAAAATGGCATTCTAGGATGACCCACTCCAACCTCTCACATCGACTATCATACAATCTTTTTGTCAATATTCGTCAGAAAACTAATTTTACTTTTCTTCAATTTATAATTCTCGAAATAAAACAGCTATCATAAACAAAAGACGAATTTATTGTATGAATATTTCATTGAACTTTTCATGTAAGGTATCTCAATTTCAATTCGTTTCAAAAAGAGATGATAGCGATTCGAAAGTATTCTCCATTTGTGGTTAACTTTGTCATTGTTTTGATTTACTTCTTCATTTCAGCTGGAGGGTGAGTTTTCTTATAAAGTCGATTGTGAAATTTATAAAACGTAAGATTTTTAATTATTCCAGTATCAAATGATTGAGGAGGTTATGTACGCAGATAGATTACGAGGACCAAATTTTTAAATCCAAATCTCTGATTCCGACCAGTACTCCTTGTGGCTTAAAATTTGATCTCAACTGATTTGGCCAGAAAAATGATACTGAGCGAGGTTTAAGTGGGTTGTGAGTGTAGAATGTTGAAATTGCTGGGGAAAATTACTCACTTTTCCAGCTAGACTGGAAGGGTAGATTACGGGTAGATAGGAATAAATAAAAAACAAAATACTTGAGAATAAAACCTTCTCTTGTAACTGCAAGTGACATTTCTTGATTTTGGTCAAGAGTAATTCACTGGTGCCGCACTAAAAAAACCCGGTAAATATTGTATTTTATTCACAAAATTAAAGAAAAACTCGGTCAATTTTGTTTCAAATTGAATAACACAAATACACCACTTTCTCAGACGTCCTGACAATAAACATCCTAACAGTTTCTCAAACGTCCTGTCAGATGACAAAAATTTTCAAATCATAGGTGTCAGGACGTTTGAGAAGGTGGTGTACTGTATGTTTCGAAAGTATGAAGTTTTCACATAATTGACAGGTACGCCCGTTGAAAACCAAATTCTCTTTTCATTTTTAACACCATTAAACTGTTTCATTTGATATAATTTCTCCGCAGAGGGTAACATTTATTTGTCTTGTCTTATCTTCGAACGCTCACGCCCTCGCTCTACAGACTGAACCAATCACAGCATTATATTTTCCACAATTATTTTTTCACTACAATTCAAGAAAATACCAACAATTTACTTCAACTCTTGCTTTATTTACACCCACAACCCCCTTAAGGGGGTTGTGGGTGTAGAATGTTGAATTGGCTGGGGGAAAATATGCCCTCTCCTCCAGCTGGTACTGAAAGGATGTTGATAACGGCAGATAAGAATAAATGAGAAATAAATACGGGAGACTAAAAACCTTCTCTATCAGCCTGCAAGTAACTTTTTATGTTCTGGTGAAGGATGCCACCGTACCGCAGTGAAAAACTTGTAAAAAATATGTTCTCAATTCCACACAAAAATCGAATAAAGTCGGTCAATTTGTTTCAATATTGAATAAACATAAACTTATCGAAACCTACACATATGTTAATTTTTTGTCCGCTTATTCGTGAAAAAATTATTCTGTTTGTTTTTAACGTAAAATAAGTTCATTTGGTTTAATTTCACAGCGGTTTAGTTTGTTGTCAGCTTGTTGTCCAGGGCGCCTACGCGGTAGAAATTAAATGCGTGGACGACGCTTAACGAACTTAAACCAATCATATTGCGTTATTTTAGGTGGTGAAATTTTAGGTGGTGAAGTTTAGGCGAGTGATACCATGCGTGGAAAACATGATATTTCATCACTTTTGAAGAATAAATTATTGTTATTGACAGATACTAGAAAAAATATAAACTATTTTGTTCCACGCATGCATTTTTTACACCCACAACCCCCTTAAGGCTTCGATGACCTCAAGTTTGCTCATCAGGTGGCACTTAAAGAGTTTTTGTGCATTTTTATGCCTGCACACCATATTTACTCCATTTTTGAATTAACGAGTGAGTTTTGGTTACTGTCGCAAACGATTCGTCGAGAATTGCAGCGCTTTGGAAAAAGGGCACCTCAAAACTCGAGTCGAGTTACTCGACGATTCCTGAAACTTTCCGGTCATGAAAGTTTGGTGGATCTGGGTTGAGATTGAACCCTTTATAATTGTAACAAATTAATTAATTTATTCTGTATGAACTTTATTCGATGGCGAGGATCAAAAAATATATAATGCGCTCAGTAATAATTTGACATTGGCGAGAATTTCAATTATTGCAAAGTAACAGTTTGTAACGAAATACAGTACGCAATCCTTATCTATGATTGATCCTAAATAAAAATATAAATTTCTCATTCTACGTTTAAAATTTCCGAACTTTTTCTGATCACGATTCTTGAAATTGTGATGCAGCGCAAAGAAGTATTTTTAGCTTCTGAAATTCTGCTTAAAATATTTCTTTCGAAAAAACTAGCAATATAAAAAATTAATTCTCATTTTTATTTTCTAACGTTTCGCTTTTATTGGTGTATTATAGCATTATCAAAAATTTGGATATTTTCAAGTTTAAAATTTAAACACTAACTTATACAGTATCTAGAAATTCGTAAATTATGTAATTTTTTTCATAGGAATATAAAAAATGTTTTCGCCAACCACAGTGAATTTGACAATTTGATTGAAAATCTTGTAAAATATTATTGTTTTTGAGTACACACCAAATGTCTTCGATTTAGCCTTGATTATATTATCACCAAAAAATGAGGACAGTTGTCTGCATTCGTTGTTCTGCGGTTAATCAACATTTACAAGCAAAACGTTTGTAGTAATTTATGAATTAAGTTCTATTTTCTTTATGTATCTGGAAATTGAAGATGAAAAAGCACAATGTACTCAGTATAAGGCGAGTTATCAACTTTTTTAACATTTTTATTAATTATAATTTATCAAGTTAATTAAACATGATTTGAAACTCTAGGAAAGCAAGATATGGATTTCTCATCACCGGATGAAGCTCCTGTGAACCAAACTGAAATAAACACAGAATTATGAATTCATTAACAAACTTGATGTAACATTTATGTTTCATGTGATTTTGAAAATGTTTGATATCATAATTTCAACATTTCACATTCCGATTTTGAATAAATAAAAGTTATCAAAAATTGTTAAATTTACTTATTTTTATGATAATTTCGAGAGAACTTCTTAGTTAAAATACTGATTTTTTATAAGCTAAAAAAGCAGTTTTTAACTGCGACAATTTTTCGAGCTTCAAATTGAACAGATTTCAAATTGACAGCCGATTTTTATAGCAGGAATTAATCAGAAAACTGTGTTTTCGTGAAAATTGAACAAAAATGTCCGGGTATCTATTTTCTCACTTAAGCACCTACCCAACTTAGCCATTGATGATCTAATTCAGATAATTATCTCGCTGATGGATCAAAAACCTATCTTTAATTTTAATTATAAATGCATCTTATTTCAGTTCAGAAAAAAACAGCGTTTGATGAACAGAAAAGACTGAAAACGCATTCTTTGTCGTAGTTTAGTTAATACATATGAAAGATCTGGCCATGACGTATTCTCTGATATCTATTTCCAAACAAGTTGTCATCAAAAATTGTCTAGTACCTCTTAGTTTATGTTCTTGAATTTGAAAAGCATATCTCCTATCATCCGATTGGAGTGTAATCAGATCAAGTGCGAGAAAATTAAAGTAACAAAGGAACATGGTACGAAGAAACTGGCGTGATATTTGCTCAATTTTCGAGCCGAGATTACATCGCGATTTATCGACTGACTAAAAGTTTATTCGAAATTCGCTATTGAGAAGTTTTTTATATAGCATTTCTCGTGACTGAGCAAAAATTTCAGAAAAATTTTATGTACCATGAATGAGATCATTATGTTTAAGTGCAAGTGTTGATTTTTGCGTTTTTGAGACATCTGGGACAAAATTTTAAATTTGCTCTTGAGAGTCTTTAGATAATGAAAATACAAGATTATTGAAAAAAAANTTTGATGGCGTGATCAAAAAAGTAATCAACGGCCTCTCATTAATATTGGTGACAAAATAAAGACAAATAATATGTCGGTTAATGTTATTTGCAAGAAAATTAAAGTAACAAAGGAACATGGAACGAAGAAACTGGCGTGATATTTGCTCAATTTTCCAGCCGAGATTACATCGCGATTTATAGACTAAAAGTTAATTCAACTTTCGCTCTTGAGAAGTTTTTTATATAGCATTTCTCGTGACTGAGCAAAAATTTCAGAAAAAATTTATGTACCATGAATGAGATCATTAGTTTAGTGCAATGTTGTTTTGCGTTTTTGAAGACATCTGGACAAAATTTTAAATTTGCTCTTGAGAGTCCTTTAGATAATGATACAAGATTAATTGCAAAAAAAATCAGATAATCGGTTAATAGACGAAGCCAAACAAACTTTTTAATGATTGATTTTGGCAACTTTTCTAGTGCCCGTAGAGCTCGTTTGTGCGGTCAAATTTTTTTTTTTTCGAGAGTGACCAATTGGACACTTTCTCGCGATCTAGTGTAAAATGAACAATTTCACATTCTTAGTTTTTGTTCAGGAGAGCCGATTGAAAAATATTATTGCTTTCCCCACCCCCTTAAGGAAGTGGGTGTCGCCAAACTAGCAAAAGTGATATTCCGAAAACATTTGTAACTAACAGAACTAACTTTCGCGGTAATTTTGAATTGAAAAGTAATCTGATACAATCCCACCTACGCCGATACCTACTCTTTTAAAAAGCTTTTTAAAAAAACACGCAGTTCGTCTTTTCCAATTCAATTTTCACCATTTTTTATTATTTTTCTGTGTAACTAGCAGAGCTGATATCCCAAAAACTTTTGCATCTTGAAGAACAACTCTTTACGGTGATTTGTAATGTAACAGTAATCTGATACAATTCTACCTACGCCGAAACCTACGTTTTTAAAAAGCCTCCTAAAAAATCACTCAAAACGTATCTTCTCCTTCAATTTTCACCATTTTTCATTATTTTTTTGTTTCAGGCTCCAGAGAAACCTCAAACATAATGCAAAAGCGCTTTTTCCTCGGAATTTTGCTGTTGGCGGGCAAAAACGCGAAAAAACAAAAAGTAAAAATTTTGAAATGCTGAGTTTGGGAGGCTCAGTCAAAAGGTATCTCCTCCATCAATTAAGGAGATACAGTTCCGACTCATACTGCATCTGAAAGCACAAGACTTGTTTGACAATGGATTAGAGAGTTTCTCTAAAATTTTGATTCGGCGTCTCTTGGGGGCCATGTCAACTTTTCATTTTTTGCCTTAATTTTTGAAATTCTCAGTTTGGGAGCCTCAGTCAAAAGGTATCTCCTCCACGAGTTTAGAAGATACAGTGACGACTTATACTGTATCTGAAAGCACAAGACTTGTTTGACAATGGATTAGAGAGTTTTTTCTGAAATTTCGATTCGGCGTCTTTTGGAGGCCATGTCAACTTTTAATTTTTATTTCGAATTTTGACAAAATTTAGAAACGAAAAAAAATGACAAAATGCTTCAAAATGATTTTTTCCGTAAATTTAAACACTTTTAAGCATTTTCGTGCAATTTTTAACTCGGTAGCGTCAAAAGAAAACAAATAAGCGCACTTTCAATTCAAATCATAAATAAATCAATAATTTTTGTTTTCGTTTTTGGCCGCCAAAAGCAAAATTCCGAGGTAAGGGCGCCTTTGAATTATGTGTGAGGCTTCTTTGGAGTCTGACACAACTAAATGATGAAAAATGGTGGAAATTGAAGGAGAAGATACGTTTTGAGTGATTTTTTAGAAGGCTTTCTATAAGCGTAGGTGTCGGCGTAGGTGGGATTGTATCAGATTACTGTTAAATTACAAATCATCGTGAAGAGTTGTTTTTCAAGATACATAGTTTTTGGGATATCAGCTCTGCTAGTTTATTCAAAAATAGCTTCGTAAAAGGTCATAATCAGCGACACCCACACCCTTAATCAGTAAGTTTCAGAAAAAATGTCAAAGTTTTTTTTATCAAGAAGCAATTTTAGATACTGAGATTGTCTAAATAAGTTCCATCTTAATATTTTCGCGACTTTTAAAGCATATCATAATTCTCATTTATACAGTCACGTGATCGTTTTCCGACTATACCGTAATGTAAAAAAAATCTCAGAAGAACGATAAAATAATCTATAAGGGTCGAAAAAACCGTTTAAAGTCTATCAGCCACTGCAGTGGCTTATCGGGCGGCTGAGAGTTAAGGGTGTGGGTGTCGCTGATTTTGACCTTTCACGAAGTTATTATTGGATAAACTCGCTGAGCTGATATCCCAAAAACTTTTGCATCTCGAAGAACAACTCTTCGCGATCATTCTGAATGTAACAGTAATCAGATACAATCTCCCTTTTCTCGGAATTATGCTTGCAGCGGACAAAAACGCGAAAAATAAAGACCAATTATTTTTTTCTATCGGTGTCACCGAGTTAAAAATAGCACGCAAACTCTTTAAAGTGTTCTAATTTAGGAGACTTGTCATCGTTTGAATTATTTGAGAGTACTTTAATCAACTTTGATTTTTAAACAACCTTCATTTTGTTAAAATTTAGGCTTCAAATGAAAAGTTGACATGGCCCCCAAGAGACGTCGAAATTCGGCGGCCAAATCAAAATTTCAAAAAAAATTTCTCCAATGCATTGTTAAACAAGACTTTTGCTTTCAAATGTGATATGAGCCAAAACTGTATCTTCTAAACTGGTTGAGGAGATACCTGTTGACTGAGCCTCCCAAACAGAGCATTTCAAAAAAATTCCTTTATGTTTTTTTGCGTTTTTGTCCGCAAAAACCAAAATTCTGAGAAGAAAGCGCTAATTCATTATGTCACATAATTTATGTCTGAGGCTTCAGAAACCTGGCTTCTTTGGAGCCTGACACAAAAAATAATGAAAAATGGTGAAAATTGAAGGAGAAGATACGTTCTTAGTGTTTTTAGGAGGAATTTTAAAAGCGTATGTGTCGGCGTAGGTGGAATTGCATCAGATTACCGTTAAATTCAAAATGATCGCGAAGAGTTGTTCTTCAAGATACAAAAGTTTTTGAGATATCAGCTCTGCCAGTTTATCCAATAATAATTTCGTAGAAGATCAAAATCAGCGACACCCACACCCTTAAACCGAAACAAAGAAGATTTTTCTTCAATTTAATTATAATTACTAGATGACCAGCTGAACTGTTAAAATCATAACTAGAAAATTCAACATTTTAGCTGTAACATATTTTTAAGCTTTTTAATTTTGTCAAGTGTGTGAAGCAGGGGTTGGCAAAATTTCACTTCATTATTATTATTCAACCGAACCGGTCCATATCGTTTTCTGATACGATCCGGCTGAGACTAAACGCTATAGTCTATACCGTTTAGTCAAAATCTTTATACTGATTGATCATCTACTATCCATTGTAGTTTCTTTGTGTTTCCAGGAAAGTGAGCTGAAGACCTCGACCTGAAAATCTTCTTCCGATTTTTTTTCATTTGATTACCAATCGGTCTGAATTTAACTGCAAACTTGAATTCCGGTGAATCAGCGGCAGTGATTACTTCAAATCGTCTCAAAATAAACTGACGTTCAAAGTGTGGACTCGATTTCAAAATTTTAGTAAAATTGATGTTTTAAATGATTCAACTCACACAAAACCCCTATAAAAAGCCTATAACCACTTTACGGTATATTTGTATAAACTAGACGTGAATGGTTTTATAGGCAATATAAAAAAACATTCGTTGCAAGAAAAATTCATTCATTTATTGTAAGTTTGAAAGAAAATCAAAAGAGAAAAAATAATTTTATCGACATGAATTTGAGAGGAATAGGAAGCGTTTTGGGCCTATTAGGAATGATTTCAAACTGATGCACTCGATTTCAAGGACTTTTAAGGGGGATATTAATTTTGGCTATAAGGACAATTTTTTTTCTTAAAATTTTTCTTGACTTCATTTTTGGCGTACATTTTACCTTGAATCCAATTATTTATGAGTTTTTCCCAAAAAATTGTCATGGATAGCTAAAACTACAGCTATGTTTACGATTTCGTTTAAGCGTCTCAGTTATGCAAGACGCACAAATGGGAAGCGAGGAAGGAGGTGCAAAAACCTAGAAATACATAATTCATAAAAAATTTTGTATTTATCAAAAAGCCTGAACCAAAAACTTAGGTGTAGATAAAACCGAGATTTTCAATTTTATCATTTGGTGAGTGAAAACCAGCTGCCGAATTTCTTTGAAAAAAATTGTCTTTATATTGTATACAAATTATCTAGAGTTGCCTGACTATCTGCCATAATTTTTCGATAATAATTAAAAAAAACGAGAATGCCAGGATTTGAAATCTGATCAGGAATCGCTTGCACCGTATTTATACTGTTTGATCGACATTGGCAAATTTCAGTACCATACAATGGTATGGGTCAAAATATGCAAGTCACTACACTTCATCAAGGTCTTTGGCACAGGAACGAGTGTCCAATACTGTTAAAGTCTTTAACACGAACGTTTATCAATAAAGATGCTTGTCACAAGAAATAATTTCGGCTATTTTCAAGTGAATTTGCTGAGCTAATTTTACTTTCCTTAAAAAAAAATGTATTTTAATTTACTTTGATTTTTTTTCTATTTGTTTTTATAATCGAATGCTTAATTCAACCGTTGTCAAATTTAAAATAAATTGCAACATTGAATGATTCAATTTCATAATTTGAAATCAAGACAAAATGTACAAAAAAATTTTTGAAAATTTTTCGCATTTTTTGTCCAAAATTTATTCCTTTGAATTCAATGACTGAAAATTTAGAGAAAGGCAAAAATTTAATTATTTCTTGTGTTTGCTCATATCGAACGCTTCTTAAGAAAATCCTTAGTCATTTTTTTGTCATTTCTGGTCCAAGAGAAAGGCAGAATTTTTGAATTGTTTTCGTTATTTTATGTTTTAATGTCAAAATTAATTTATTTTTTTTCATGGAAATCATTTGTGAAATCATTTCTTTCGGATAATTTTTACCACACCAACAGTATTCTCTCACTCAGTTTTTCTTTGTAAAAGTCACAGGCAGCATAAATTTTTAACTTTACCTCTTCCGCGCCACTGTGTTTTTAAACAGAGAAAAATATTATCGGGAAGTTTTATTTCGAGAGGCGAAATATTGGAAATACAGTCAAGAATTTTCTGTGACATCAGGCAACAGCTCATGAGACCAGGAATGCATCATTAGGACGCAATTTTTGTTATACTTACACCACCTTCTTAAACGTCTTGACACCTATGATTAGAAAACTGTATTATTTTGATATATTTGTCAGGACATTTCAGAAACTTTCAGGACGTTTGTTGTCAGGACGTTTGAGAAGGTTGTATACTGCGTTAATGAAGACTATCGTACGCTTTTGTTCTTAAAATAAAGTTTTCTTGCTGCGATTAAAATTTAACTCGGTAGAGCCACATCGCAAAAAACGAATATATTATCAATCGAAGATACAGTATTTTAGATACTTCGTAATAAATCAAATCTGTTCTTTGACGTACATATGTACATGTTCGTTCAGAAGCATCGTGTGCACGTGAGAGTTTGCTCGACTGTCATTTAATAAATTTCAATCACATTAAACTACTTCTAATTTTTCGTCACGTTTATTAAACAACGTTTTTGAACACTCTTCAAGATGTCAAACAACTGATTCACTTGGCAGTTCATCCTGTGACCGGTATTACCAGTCAATAGCCCACTTACCTGGATCGCTCATTGGTCAAAGAGCACTTGTTATAATTGCGCTCATTCTTGGAGTTGCCGGATTAAGTGCAGCAGTTGCATCGACAGATACTGTAAACGTTGGTAAGATAATTTATATATTTGAAAAATTTTACGGTTAAATTTCTGGATCAACAATAAGATAAACGTGTTTGAAGAACAATGTCACAATAGAAAGGGCGTATTTTTGGATATTGTTAGTTAGAAAACTGACGCTCGGTGCTTTTTTGCTTAATTTTTATGATGTTCCTTTTAAAATCATTAAAACTCGAGTTTAACAATTATCAATTTTGCTCACATTTTGTCATTATAAACGCAATGAGTGCCAAAGTATTTTAAATGATGAGTTGAACTTATCAGTTGAATTAAATTTTGCATCACAAATTCATTTTTTTTGCTTTGGCGCAAAACCTAGCTGACAAAAGTTTATTATGATTCAAACACTTTCCATAATGAATACAAGTTAACTAAAAATTAGGTAATTTTGAAACTCACTGACAAGGTGACTCAAAAATTTTTAAATAAAAATTTCAAAAATTGGTTTTATGAGACCAGAAAATATCAGGAAAATTTCCTTTTATATTCCCTTAATATTATTTCACGGCAGTTTTTCACCAGAATAAGATAAAATATAACGTGAATCACGTTACGTGAAAGCTGAAATCGTTGCCTTAAAATTATCTACGATTCTAAAGCCGAATTACTTTATGACTCATTTTATATTCTGTAGTTTAAATGCATTATGCAGTCAAATATGACAGTCAAATTTCAAAGACGAATAATTAAATATTTCACAGCGTCAAATATTATAGTAGGGTTTTTTGAGACATCGGATATGTTGTCTTAGTGATTGTCTTGAGTATGATTACAGACAAGGGTGCTTGATATTGAGACCGCTAGATTTGATCGGTGTGTAATCACTCAAGCAATCACTTAGACAAACACTTAGACAACATTAGTGGGATTCTAACTCGCGCTCTAGAGAAAGTAAACGTTTTTGAGATGGAGTTTCGTTGGTTTAAGGATACAGGGTGTAAGATTTTCCCCTTTTGTTCCAAATTGAACAGCGATGAGAACGCAAATGAAAATGAATAATTTTGGCAAAAACTTACGTCTTTCTCAGATTCAACCAATCAAAACGGCGGAAATCAAGTCTATCCAATTTGGAAAAAAGAAGGGAAAAACCTTCACCCTGTATATCCCTTTAACATATTTTGCTTAATCTAGGATGTGCGGGCTGAGGGAGCCAATTAACACTCCTTGACAGACCGGCCTCCTGCCACAGAGCCGCTTTTCAGCCCGCACATCCTAGATTAAGCAAAAGGTGTTAAAGGGATATATAAAATTTTCAATTTAAAAATTGTTTTTTCAACGTTTCGGTTCATTCCATTATCAAGAGTGAAAAATAAATGAGATTCAGATTCACAGAAAAAACTAAAAAAGTTTCATTTCGAAAGTAATTTAGCGAATTGAGCCTCAGTTTCGCTAAATCAAATATTACAGTCAAATATTCATTTAAATATTTTTGGTAATCAACTCGTGTGCAAACAGAAAGACCAATTTAAATGAAGCGTGATGCGTGGAGATGATTGACTGAGATAAACTCTTTGTTTTTATAAGATATAAGTCTCCACCAATCAGCCGACTGCAATTTTTTCGATTAATTCAGCAATATTTGAATCAGGGTTCTTGACTGCATTGTGGAAGATTAATCTATATATGATTTGGATATATGATTTATCTGTTTCCTAACGGAACTCCATCTCAAAAACGTTCACTATCTTTATAGCGCGTGTTCGAATCCAACTGATGGTGTCTTTAGAGTCACTTAAGTGATTGTCTTAGTGATTGCTTGAGTGATTACACATTGATCAAATTTAGCGGTCCCAATATCAAGCACCCTTGCCTATAATTATACTCAAGACAATCAGTTAGACAACATTAGTGGGATTCGAACACGCGCTATAGAGATAGTTAACGTTCTTGAGATGGAGTTCTGTTGGGAAAAGGATATTCATAAATTCATATGTACTACGGTTCTTGCTGGGGCTTTTATGTCACTTTTTGAGTCAAAATTTTTATTTAATTTGATTTCTGAAAACAACTCAACCAATTGACTTATTAGATAACTCAAACTGAGCACAAATATTAAGTGAAAATAAATTAGAAAACATGGTTCGAATCAGACCATAGTTTCCAATTTTTGAACAAAAACTGATAATTAAACAATTTCAGTAATCTTAGAAAAAAATAGAAAATGCTCTGATTCGGACCACCTTCTTTACGATTTTATCATTCACTAGATATTTGTGCTCAGTAGGAGCTATCTAAAAACTTACACGAATGACTATTTATGACGATGAATTAATTGAACATAATTTAGTGGAAAACAACGGGGACAAAACGACGAGTGCGAAGACTGGTGGGTATGTTTTTATTGCTTCTGGTTTAATGGTGGTGGGCGCAGTATCTTGGGCATCCGCCATTATTATCACCAATAGTAAAATGGACTGGATGGGAACTCAAAGTAACCAAGGTAAGATAAAATTTACAACATGGTGAAAGCTATAATGTTGAAACAAATTATTCGAATGAAAGGTTATTTTCAACAAATAAGTAGATTCGGTTTCATGCAGTTTGAAATTATTCGCAATTTTGCTCTGATTAAAAATATATCGGAAGTTTATATAAACAACCGAATTTGAATCCCACTAGTGTTGTCTTAGTGATTGTCTTGAGTATAATAATAAGCAAATGTGCTTGATATTGGGAGCGTCAAAGTGTATTGGTTCGTGAAATCATCCGATTGATCTCCGGTCAATAAGGCGGTGTAGGATTCGACACAAGTGGGATTCGAACACGCGCTATAGAAATTATCCTCATTATCACGATTCACTTTGGTTGGAAAAAGGTCACTTTGAAAAGTCCGATAAACAGTTTTTGAGCACCTAAAAAAAATTAAAAAAGCAAAAAAATTTTGATCATAATTTTCAGCACTAAAAACTACTTTGATACGAAAATACTCTGAAACAGATTTTTTTAACCAAGATTACATACGACTGAAAAAATGCAATAAGTTTTAAGAACGTATATCCTGTATTCACAGTAATGTTAATTTATGTAGCTGGCCTAGCATGGCCAAATATGCCAGCTACCCAAATTAACATGAGTGTAATATAAACTTTGAGACATAAATTCAAATATAAACGTTAGAAGATTTGAATGCAATAAAATATTTGCTGTATATATCCGCTATGTTTTTTTGATAATGATGATAGAAAGGATGACAAACATTGAAAAAGCTAAAGTAATTCAATTTTTAAATGTTGAACGTTAACTGAAAAATAAAGTTTTTTATATTAAGGTGGGAAAGTTTATTATACTTTGGGTTCGGATATTTATATTGGATGGGTTGGAGGTTTATTATCTATTATTGCAGGAGCTCTTCTTTTGTTAGGTGGATGTAAAACCGAAGATGATTATGACGACGAAACCATGGTAAGATTTCAATAGTTCATTGTGGGCTGTCTGCGAAATTATTTCAATTTCCTGGAGAATACTTTGAAAGGTTCAGAAATGTCTGAGACAAGAAAAATCTTGTCTAGAAAATGCAGTCAGAACGCAAAATAAAAAAAAATATTTTTAAATTTTCGAATTTGAAAGTTGTTTGTTTTCTCGGAAAATGGCCATTGTCGTTTTTGGAACCGTGGACAGCCTAGTTTGTTGGAATTAATTTTTAAGAAAGTTTTCAATTTTCGTATAACATTGTTGCGCAAACGATATTATCAAATTTCAAGTTCCGTGTCAAAATTGAAACCAACAGCAAAGTCAGGAATTGTTTTGATCAGCGATATAATATCGCCGATATTGTGAAATAACTTATTTTTCAACAAAATAAAAAGTTTCTTCTTATGGAAAAAGCTACAGCTTACATAAGCTTTTCAAACAGTGTCCAGCGAACACAAATCACTTCAAACTCTTGTTTTTTATAATCTTGTCCTTGAAATTCAAATCTTGGCGATGATAAGTAATCAATTTGAAATTGCCTGTCAGATTTTGTCAGTCAGCAAAAAATAAAGAGATATTTTGATAATCTCGTATTTTCCAAAAGAACAAGTAGTTCAATCCAGTTGAAGATTTTCAAGATTTTTTAAGAACGTAGATACTGGATAAAAATAACATGCTGAGGCCGTCCAAGGTTGTCACACAGATTGAGACTGAGCACTTATGAAGAAAAGTGCAAGTTCATCAAATTTGCAAGACTTCTGAGTCATATGAACGAAAATGTTATATGTCTGATATTCATCAGTATTTGATTAATTAAGAGAATATTTAAGAGTTCAACAAAAGTAATTTGAAAAATAGGAGATTTTTTTTGGGGCTCAGGGACTTTCATCGATATAGCTATCGTGTTACTAACACGTTTGAATCGGTGCATAAAATATGGCTAACACGGTGTTACCCTGAAATTTATTCTGGATTTAAAATGAACTAAAATAGCAATAATCGTCTATTTGGCACTTTTTAAAATTTAATAAATGAAATATAAATTAACGGAAAATTACTAAATAAGGTTCTAAAAGTTATAAATATTGTATGTGAGTCTTTCTCAAATTGATATTTATTATAGGCATACAATCAATCTCCTGGCTATGCTAAAGGTTATGCAGCATCAAATGGAGGTCAAGCAAATGAATATCTTTAATTTCTGTTTTTCAAGACTCAAAGTTAATTTTCATTCTTCAGAAACTTATATATTGAAGTTTCAGATAAATACAACTAATAACATTTAATGAACATTTTCTCTCAATTCGCTATTAAGCTAAAACTTCAAAAATAGTTAATAATGAAAAAAAATATTATTTCTAACTGTAGTTTTAATTAAAATAAACTTGTATATAAAATTATTTTATTTTATTTGTGATTGTAAATTTACAGTGTTAGATTTGATTGTGCATACAGTGAAAGTATTTGTAGATGAAAAAATTTTACACTCGAAAAATAACTGTTTATGTTTTCTGATGTCATTAATTTTTTCAAAGGACCATCTATTTGTAGATAAAATTTAAGCATCGAGCAAACAAAATTTATTTTTTGAGAATATCAAATATCCTGACTTAACGTTACGTCTATCGCGATCTTCTATCCACGCTGAAGCTATTAACAAAGATTATACCTGTGCATTGATCTCAACTTGCTATCAGGTTTTAGGTTGACTTTAAATTTGTTTGAGCGTAAGATTGAGATAGAGTTTTGGTTGAATTAGAATATGTCTGAGTGATGACGAGTGAAGTCTATTATTAAAAATTATAAAAACAATGCATTTTTTTAAGGGTATTTTTTAAACTTTATTTATTTATTCGCAACACTCCAAGTTAGGCGTTTAAATTAAAGAAAATTTATATTTTTTTATGTCAGAATCGGATCAACTATTTTCAAGCTTATTGATAAGAAATTTCAAATTTTGTTTAATTTCTGACACATTGAATAACACCACCAAAGCTAACGGGACTCACTTTCCATTTTCTTGGCACTCCAAGACATTTCATTTTTTGTGGATGACCCTTTTTAATTCGAAATCCAGGACCACAAGATGCCTGAATTAAGCATTATAGTTTTGTTGATTTACGTCTAGCATACGCAATTTAAATAAAAATTTTTTTTGAAGAAATACACTAAATCAACTAAAGATACTTTAAAACCCTGCTTCAAACTTTGAGCAGGTTTCAGATTTCATATGAAATCAAGCTATAGCCTATTGGGTTTTATTTAAGCTTGTCAAACCTGATTTCTGAGATTTTGAACTGTAGTTGATTTATTTTGATTATAATATAACTTCATCGACAAAAAATTGTTTCAGAAGATGCAGTCCCATGATTTAATCACCCCGCGTTTGCCGAGGTGTTCAACCATGAGGTGGTGTACATTAAAATTATTTTTATAAGTTGTGCCTCGAGGATGGGTTTGAAATTTAAGAAAAAATTGCTAATTGCGTCAAGATACCGCTAATTAAGCAGTACCAGAAACTTGGATTTATAGTATGGCAAATTTTTCAATTTTTGAGTGAAATTTGTAGGGCTCCTCGTATGCTCATGGTTCACATCGAATTAGAAGCATAAGTTTGAAGCGACCCCACTACTCACGCAGTGCACGTGCCTGGTACTAAATTCTGATTGGTTCAGTTTTATGAATCTTTCAAAATTTTTCTCAAACGAAGGAAGTGCAATGAAAGGTAGAAAATAAATGTTAATTGTTATGGATCTTACATAGTGGCCATCCGGGGAGGCCTTAAATTATGAAAGATCAAGAATATTTTTTACAGAACAAATGTTCGATTTGAGTAAAGACCAAATCTATACAAAAGATATTATTACTTTTGCATAAAATTTAGTGAAATTTATAATTAAGAAATTATAAATTTCGGAAAATTATTAATATCAAAATATATTTATCCAATGTTGTCAGATTGAATCAGATAACGGGAAAAAATAGGCCGGGTTCTAAAAAAAATTACTTTTCATCGATAAAAATCAAACTATACTTATAATACAATTGGAATAACTGTACATATTACTTAACTAACCGTTTAAGGACATAACCAAAGCACAACTTTAAACAGTTACGAAAGAATATCGGTTTCGGTATATTTTCGAAATAGAATAAACCTCTATCATATTATTTCTAAGAGGTTGGCATAAATTTGGTAGATTAATAAACAGTATGTAAACAATATACAGTATGTAGTTTTTCCGAGCGATATATCCTGTTCAGAGTGAAAAAACGAAAAAAATTGTTAGAATGTACTAGACTGGGAAATAAGCGTCCCTTATCGGCCGACAGGCGGCTTGTACACTCACCCGTCGCTTAAAATCTCTATCTCGATCTTTCCCATTTTTGCGTTTATTTTACTTCTGACAGGATATGAAAGAAACAAATGTGAAATTAATTTTTTATCTTCGATATTCAGTTTTTCAAACGTTAATATTTTTAATTTCTTAACATAACTAAGTTTCTGTAAAAATATTAAAAACACTTTTCCTTGTAACTTCATTCCCAACTTAATTCATAGTTAAAAAAATTTTTAAGACGATATTAATGAACTTCAGACATTTACCGGTGTTATCCACAAAAAATGGGCAAATTGTTCCCTGAATATGAAAGTTTTTTTTTCATGAAAAATGGTCAAAAATGGCCAATAATAAAGAAAAGCTACTTTTTCCGAAATAAAAATTAACCTTCAATTGCGTAACGCAATTTGCGTTTGAATATGAAAATTAATTTATGTCCTGACTATCAAATGAAATGACGCCTTTAACACTCAAAATTTTATTGAGAATCTTTTGCAGAAATAAAATAAATTAAGTGCCAAATGCCACTAACCGGTGCAAAAAAACAAGTTTTATAAATTTCATCAATAGTTTAGAAATGATAATCGCGCAACCTTTTTGAGTTTTTGACAGTGCTTTAGCTTGAATTTATTTAACTTAAATTGTTGTTGAATTTATTTGTTTTCCGATGATTTTCTTGGATCAAAAGTGAAGTTAAAATTAATTATAACAATACCTTGCATTTATATTTTGAATTCGTATCTGGATTTGGTTTTTGACAGTCACGGAGGTACTTTGGGAATCCATCAGCACAACCAATACACTAATATAAACAATGTTGAAACCCTTTTATGTGAAGTTTTATAATTTTCTGAGAATGTATTTTAGTACCATAAAATACCTGAATTTCTGGAATAGCAATCTGTGAACAACGGTGTTGACCTCGTTCTGCCTCTGCACCAAGGTTAAAAATATATGTTTCCACCGAGGATTGATTTAAGGATTTTTTTCCTTTGCCAGCATGAATCACTGAACAATTGTTAGTCAAAAAATCTTAATTAAGAAAATTTATTGCAAATAGATCTTGCTAGACTGAAAACGACCCTCCCGTTTACGACGTTTGGGACTCTGCTTTTAAATTATTTCGGTTTTATATTGAAAACTCAGTACTGCTTTTTTTTGACATATCTTGAATTTTGCAAAGTATTACAACGCAGTTTGTTTTACAGAAATTAATGTAAATCACAGTTTTATCTGTTTTTTTCCAGAAAATCAATAACAAATCTGCAATGAAGTCAAAAAACGAAGATTTATCAAATGTCAAAACTCAAAAGCCGTGAAAAAATGGTCAAATTATAGGATTCAGGACTCCAACTCAAAAGTCTTGACTCAGGACGTTCGAGTACGTGGTGTTTAGTTAAAGTTTCGTCACAAATAGACCTTTTCGTATAGGCAAATTTCTTTCCTCCCTGACGATATCCAATTTAGTTTTAAATTTTTAGAAAATGTAACGATATATTAAAATACCACTGAAATCAGCCTGACAACTTACGGTTAAAAATTCGAAAATTATTAAAAATTAGTCGAAAAACTGAAAATTTTACAAAATTTTTTTGTTTTGTGAGTTACAAGCATAGAAATCAGAGAACCGTATCCAATGAGAAAAATCATTTGCTTTTAAGATCTCTCTGATAAAGAAAAGAAATTGCGCATAAATCAAAACTTTAAAATTCAAACCTGAAAATACTGAAAGAAATAATAACACCATTTTCATTAACTCTTAACTATTTTACTATGAATCAATTAATTTCGTTCTTGGTCTTATACACTTGAGCTCTTTGGCGCCTCGGGTTCCTAATTATAGAACTTGTCCGATTTGTTTTAATTTCACTTTCGATTCAAAATAAACCGGTCTCTTATGAAGAGTGTTCATTAACAAAGTCTATAATCATTTTATGGAGGTTTGCTGAAGTTGAATTCATGTGGAAAGCGCTTTACTTAAAAAATGCTAAAGTTCTACTTATTGTAAAAAAAATATCAAAAAATTAATTTCTTCATTCACCATGGACCATGGTCCATGGTGCACCATGTAATCAAAGTACTCGGTAGATAATTTTTTACATAGAAAAGTATGAAAAAGTATTACACTGGAAGCTGGGATATTGACGCATAATTTGAAAAAAATCATTTTTCTTAAAAAAGATTAAGAAAAAATACTAGTTGGTTATTTTTACGTTCGTTAAAATTTGCAAAAGAAATGGTTCTTGAAATTACAGACTAAGAATATGAAAATTTTGAATGATTGATTTACAAAAAATAATATGAGCCTTTCAAAAACCCTTTCCAGCCAAAACACACCCTTGACAATCCCAAAACTAAGAAAGGATCATAAGAACTGAAAAACTCAGCCAGAAATTTTTTACAAATAAACAATTTAATGCGGAGGTTTAAAATACACAAAAATACGACAATAAATCAGTACGCAGAAATAATAATAAATAAGAAGTAATTAGTACTTCGAATCAGAATCTAAAGGG
Source organism: Oikopleura vanhoeffeni (assembly GCA_004367855.1). NCBI lineage: Eukaryota > Metazoa > Chordata > Appendicularia > Copelata > Oikopleuridae > Oikopleura > Oikopleura vanhoeffeni. The sequence continues at coordinate 130,346 of SCLH01000077.1, read as the reverse complement.
AATTGAGTTTGTTCATTACTTTCGACAAACGAAAATTGCATTTGGATTTTGTCTAAAATTCCAATTTGATAAGCTGTAGAGACTGCGTCTGAAATTTGTTCATCCAGAGAAAGGTTTTGGAACACATCATAAATTGCCTCAAGTTTTCTTGTCGTCGGACTATTTTTGGACGTCTTGGGTTCATTTGATTTTTTTTGACTTTTCTAGTGAATTTACCGAGATAAATTTCTTTAAAATATCGTTATCGAACATACAATTTTTGAGGGGCAATTGACCAGCTCCACAAGCTTCTTTCAGACCGCGATTGAGCGATTCAAGGAAGTTTGTAGAAAAATTGTAGTTTCCCACGTTCGTATTTTCATAATAGTTGAATAATGTTAAATTAAACTAGGCATTTGCGTCGAAATAGTACTTGATAAAATATTGATCAATTTACTTTTTAAGCTGATTTTTTAGAGTATTATCAAGATTTTCATCTGTTCAAATTTCAAATTTGAAATAGAGCAAAATTTCAGATAAAATTCCGGGACAATGTAATGTAAAAATAAGCTGTCCGTTGAAATGCGCCAGAATTTGAGCAAAACTGGATTTATGTAAGAATCACCTGTAGTGAAGGTTTTCAGCTGTTTCATAAGGTTTCGAATTATGTGTACTGAACACAGGGTAACCGGTGTTTCTGGAAACTTATGTAATAGTAAACTTATGGTAGCTTGTTCGCAGTCGAGATGAAACATAAAAGGAAATCATGGGAATTATCTTTAACTTTAATATTTCTTATATATTTCGTATTTAATTTGAAAAGGTTAAGGGTATGGTGGTCCTACATTTTTCTGCAGTTTATATGTCATAAAAATGCACCAATCAATCGTTATGTTTTAAAAGCACAAAAAAACCCTAAGAACAAAAAAAATCGATTTTTTCAATTTTTCGAATTTTTTTCTCAGTATTTTTCAAAATGAAGTACAAATAACGTTGTTTCAATTTGACCACTAAAACTCAAAATTTGGCTTGACGTAGCCAACTTTCTCTTCAGTGTTTTCCAGCTTCTTTTGAGTCTACTTTCGAAAAATCGAAGCACAGTTTTTTTCGGAAATTTTTTACGTGACTTGAAAATTCATATTTTTGAATTTGGGTCGAAATTGAAAAAACGGCTCCTCAGAGTTTTTATTTGTTTTGAGCTACCGTTTGCAAAAATTTGAGTGAATTTTTGAAATTTAACCTAAGAGGAGATAGATTTTCCGATGAACAAAGTCGAAAAAACGGTGTTTATTGCATATTCTAGAAATAATATAGCACTTATCGACAAAAGCGCTCCTCAGAAGTTTCAGATACTAATTATACAGGTTATGTTGAATTGAGGTTTATTCAAAAATAAAGCTGATAGATTTTCCGTTTTGATTAGGTCTCCCTGTCTCGCTTATATGTCTGGGAGTGTATGCATGCAAAAAATTCGAAACATGTTTTACGCAGATGAAAGCTAGTTCTACGAACTGGGTATCTGGATATATCTTGAAGCCTGTTTGGCTAATATTATCGAGAATATGTCAAATTAGGAACCACCATACCTAAGCTTCAATTCGGCCGAGGCCGAGAGAAGAAGATTTATGCTTTTCTCATTAAATTTTGAAGAAATTTTCCAAATTGTCAGATTTTCAAGAATTTGTCAAATTTTAAGAAGTTTGCCAATTTTAATGAAATTTTGTAGTTTATATGAAATTTGTCAATTTTTAATGAATTCGTCAGAGTTAACAAAATTTGTCAATAAATAAAAAAAATTGTCAAATATTGGAGGAATTTGTATCAAGATTTGTTAAATTTTGTCGAATTTTTGTAAGTATTGTCGATTTTTAAAAATTGTCAATTTTAATGAAATTGTAAATTTAATAATTTGTCAAATTTTAATGAAATTTGTATTTTTATGAATTTGTCAATTTTAATGGAATTTGTTATTTAGAATTTTCAATGATGAAATTGTCAAATTGAAATGAATTTGTCAAATTGAAATGAATTTGTCAAATTGAAATGAATTTGTCAATTTAATGAAAATTTGTAAAATTGTGATGAATTTGTCAAATTTTAATAAATTGACAAAGTTTAATAAAATTTGTCAAAATTTAAAGAAATTTGTCAAAATTACAAGAAATTTTGGATTTATAAAAATTTGTCAATATTGAAAACATTTTTTCTAAGTTTGAAAAAAGTTTTTATCAAGTTTTAAAAATTTCTCAAGGTTCGAATTAACAAAGAATTTATAAATTTTAATCATTCGTCATTATTTCAAAAATTCTAAATTTCCGAAGAACTTGTAATTCCCAAAAAATTTCTCAAATTTGAAGAAATTTGCCAATATTTGAAGAAATTGCCAAATTTTGCAGAAATTTGCTAAATTTTAAATAAATCGTATATTTTCTAAATTGTCTAATTTTTCATAAATTTTTTAATTTTATTTTTAATCAATAATTCGGAAATTTGTCAAATATTTAAAATTGTCAATTTCCAGATTTAAAACTCTCAAATTAAGTAAAAAGACAATTTTTTGTAAAATTTTCAAATTAAATATGAATTATGTTAAAATTCCGAAGTAAATATCCATTATGAAATTTTTAAATTTATACAAAGCTTTAAAATTTTGAAGAAAATTATCGAATTTTTAAGAAAATGTTCACAATTTATTAAATTTTTATAATTTTGATGAATTTTTGCAATTTTTTTTTAAATCAGACAATGATTTCAAATTTGAAAAATTAAGAATTAAGAAAAAGGTTGATTATTTTATTTCCAGAAATTTTTTAGTTTTATAGATATTTTTCTAATTGTGGAGAAAATTTCCATTTTTTTCAAATTAAGAAAAAAATTTCAGAATTTTGAATATAATTTTTTTAATTTTTGTAGAATTTAAAAAATTTCCAATTTAATAATTCAAATTTTACAAACTTCAATTTGAAGAAAAATTAATCGATTTAGATAAAATTTATAAATATTTTGAAATGTTTAATTTTTGTTGAAGTAATTTTTTTCAATTTTGAACAAAATTTTTTCCTTTTTTTTCATTTTGATATTTTTAATGAAATTAAGCTGTTTTCCTATTTGACAATGTTTCTGATACCGAAATTTGTTTTTATTTGGTATTTTTGTTTTAAATTTAAATTCTATTTTCCAATTAGAAAATATTAGAACTAAGAAATCTAATATCAACAAGAAATTTGTAAACTTTCTTAGCTTTTAAATCATCAAGCTTGAGAAATTTTTCGAATTTGAAAATAAATCAAAAAATTTAAGAATTTTTCGAAATCAAAGATCGTTGTCAAATTTGGTAAATTGTGATTGTTTTGAATACTAAAAAATTAAGCTGTTTACCTAATTTGACAATGATTTTTTATTTATTTTTTTTTAATTTATTTCTATATTCGATAATGTTTTAAATCTAAAAATAGACAACAAATTTAAAAATTTTCGTTATCAAGAAATGTCAAATTGAAAAACAGCTAAATTTATCATATTTCAAAAATATTTCCAAAAAATTTATGAATGATTGAAAAAAACTGAAAATTACGTTCAAATTGTACAATTTTCTTCAAAATTTAAGAGAAATCTAAACATTTTATAAAATATTTA
>SCLH01000077.1:87638-100850 GCA_004367855.1 Oikopleura vanhoeffeni | reverse complement strand
TAGAATTTATCTTTTTCCATTAAATAATTTGAAAAAGAGTTTTTTGACTGGAAAATATTAAAATTTTTACAAAAAAATTCACTACATAGATTTTGCGTGTTGATTCGGTAAAATTTCGACATGATGTTTTCTATAATTTTATCGAAAGCTCAGAATTCGGCAGATTTTTTTTATTTGGAATTTTCATGACATTTGTAATAGTCTGTGTACATATTTTGTATTACATATTTTTAATGTATTGCACATTTTTAATGTATTGCACTTTTTTAGATTTTTATAATCGGAATCGAAAGAAAGTTCAAAATTTATGTAAAACTGAACGAGCTTGAAATCAACGGAAGTTTCTATAAAAAAGGACATATGTTAAATTGATATACAATTCGATTAGCAAAGTATAAAATTTCCTATTTCCTGTTTCATTAATTTAGCAGAAATAAAATTGTGTAATTATTTTAAAGCTGGAAGGTATAAATATAAAGAGGTCTGACCTCTAAGGTCTTTCATATTTAGTTTCCAAAGTTCCAAGTTCTCAATTTTTTAAGTTACAAATTTTTTCAGTGAACAAATACTGTAATAATTTAGTAGTGATACCAGTTGCCAGGATTGCGCTAAAGTGGTAAATTCGTCTCCTGCAAATCATCTCAGCAAAATGTTCAAGAATGACCTTTCAGAAAAGTTAAAAAAAACACAGAAAATAAAAGTTTGAAGAAATTTTCCAGACAAAAAATGAAATTAAAAAAAAAATGTCATAATTTTTGAGCCATTTTTGTAAGAAAAATGTCATATTTTAGGATCATTTTCAGAAAAAAAATCGATGATTTTTAATAAAAATTCCTGAATATTTTTTTTAATAATGTTTTGTCTAATTTTTAATCAAATAAAAATTATTCTTGTCCAAAAAATTTTGTCTGAAAAATTTTTGTCTGAAATTTCTTCTAAACTTTTTTTTGAACTTTTAACTAAAATTTTGTCTAAACTTTTCTGTCTGAACTTTAGTGAACATTCTGCTGACAAAATTTTCAGATGTTCCACTTTAGCGCTATCCCGCCAACTGATATAACTACTAGTGTATATCAAAATTTTTCGCATGAAATATTTAACTCATACGGTATGAGTCATACCTAGGGTCATACCCGGGGGGAAAATCGTCTTTTAAACTAATAATTTTATCAACACAAATAAATCCATAAACTTATAGGGTCAACTCTTTCTCCAAAATAGCAAAGTCGACAATCAAAATATTTTTAGAGAGCCACTTAGTGTCAGACATTAAGCATGAAAAAACACCTTTTTGGCTTTGTAGAGCACTTTAAGTAATAATATATTTCTCATCAAATTTTTAATATAATGGAGTCGCCGTTAAGGAAAAGTTAAGCTCTTATTACAAAAAATTTTTTCGAAAATTTCGAAAAAAAGTGTTTGTGTCGAATTTTGAAAAAAAAAATATAGTCATTTCATGAAAAATGCGTAGGCGGAAATGACGGTTTTATAAAAAATGCAAGCTGCATTGGTGTTTGCACCAAAATTTTTTTTATGTTAATCGGTGAGAATTTTCAAGCTATCGATTAAGCGTTATAAACGCAGTTGGTGGCTTTCGATGGGTCACCAATCGACAATTAAACTTTAAATTGCCATTTTTACCCAAAAAAATTTTCGAAATTTTTTTTTTCTTCATTTCAGAATTTTCTCGAAATTCTGCTTCCGAGTGTTTACTTTTCATTGTTGATAAAAATTTAGTTTAAAAGACGATTTTCTCCCCGGTATGACCCCTAGGTAGATGCTCATACCGTATGAGTTAAATATTTCATGCGAAAAATTTGATAACACTAGTAGTTAGTTATTAGTTGGCGGATGAGCGCTAAAGTGAAACATCTGAAAATTTGTCACAGAATGTTCACTAAATCAGGATCAGAAAAGTTAGACAAAAATTTTAGTTAAAAGATTCAAAAAAAAGTTTAGTAAGATAATTCAGACGAAAATATTTTCAAGACAAAATTGTTTTTGGACAAGAATAATTTTATTTGTTAAAAATTAGACAAGAACAATTTTAAAAAAAATATTCAGGATTTTTATTAAAAATCATCGATTTTTTTTCTGAAACAATGATCCTAAAATATGACATTTTTCTTACAAAAATGGCTCATAAAATTATGACATTTTTTGTTTTTTAAGATTTCATTTTTGTCTGGAAAATTTCTTCAAACTTTATTTTCTGAGTTTTTTTGAACTTTTCTGAAAGGTCATTCGTGAACATTTCGCTGAGAATGATTTGCAGGTCGGAATGTACCACTTTAGCGCAAATTCTGGCAAACTGGTATCACTACTATTATTACAGTATTTTGTTCACTGAAAAAAATTGTAACTTAAAAAATTGCAGAACTTGGAACTCTTTGTAAACTAAATATGACAAGACCTCAGAGGTCAGACCTCTTTATATTTATACCTTACAGGCTGTAAAGTTACAGCCGCTGTAAGTTTACAGCTTTAAAATTAATACACAATTTTATTTCTGCTTAATTAATGAACACAGGAATAGAAATTTTATACTTTGCTAATCGAATTGTATATCAATTTAACATTATTCCTTTTTTAATAGAAACTTCCGTTGATTTCAAGCTGGTTCAGTTTAACATAAATTTTGAACTTTCTTTCGATTCCGATTATAAAAAATCAAAAGAAGTGCAATACATTAAAAATGTGCAATACATTAAAAAGTGTGCAATACATTCAAAATATGTAATACAACAGACTATTACAAAGTCATTGAAAAATTCCAAATAAAATATCTGCCGAATTCTGAGCTTTCAATAAAATTTATAGAAACACTCCTGTCGAAATTTTACCGAATCAACACGCAAAATTTATGTAGGTGAAATTTTTTTGTAAAAATTTTAATATTTCAGTCAAAAAACTCTTTTTTCAAATTATTACATGGAAAAGATAAATTCGTATAAATCTTAATTCCGGAAATCCTGCATCTATTATAGGTTTCAAAGTGCGGCGAGGGATAAGAAGGATTGTTTTGGCGCTGTTTGTTTTCGCCCAGTTGTAGTTGTGTCGTTGTGTCCCAGGTTTGATAGCCTCAAGTTTTTTTATTTTTTAACAATTTCATATTAACAAATTCAGACGACGCCACTTTGAGGGCATCCCCTTAACTATATCAACTCCGTTTACGGTCCTAATAGAGTTATTTTTCCCGTCTCTTAATGCTCCTGATTTGTTTGTTTTAACTAGAATCTTTCAACTTTCAGTCAGAAAAGGTTTTGAAATTTCTGGAAAGTTTGTATAAACTTAAAATATTATTATGCTGGATGTGGACGAAAAAGATGCAATTTGTTTTAATTCATGAGAGAGCTCTTAACAAGCTAAAATTTTCTCAAATTGGTTGCTAACAGGTTAAAAAGTTGACACATTAAAATATTAAATATTTTTTTTATAACACTAGATCTAGTGGAATACGAAAACAGTTCAAATTCATTTTAACTCTTCGAAGCTTAATGCCAATCTCGTTTCATACCGCGTGAGTTTGAATTTGCGTCGAGACTTGAGGTGATTCGAAAACATGCTCTAATATGCAAAAGGCTAGTCTAGGAACCTTACGTGGTGGCTATTTTGAACCATTTTCGACATTTTTGAAGTTACAATTCGAATGAATAATCATTACTAATACAATCGGAATACCTCCTACGCGAATTACAGTTATTTTGAGAATCTGAGATTTTATTACTTATGGCGAGGTAAGATAACTACTATGTAGTTAATTTAAAAATACATAAACCTCGGTTTTTAGAAATTCATTCTATTTTCTATTTATCAGACAATTCTATCCTAGTGAACCCGAGAGCTAAACTTTAAACCCCTTGTGGGCACAGAAGCGCACATCATACTGTCTCCAAGCATACCTAAAATCATCAAAAAAAAGCAAAAACGTAGAATCTTTCTTTCGTAACACAATTATAAAGAATTTGTTCGGTTCCCCAAAAAATATTAGATTTTTTTGCAATGTTTTGGTCCAGTATTACGGGGAGCTTATTTATTAGGTGTTTTTGCCTATGTTTCACTTCCGAAAAATTATTCCGGAACTAGACATAAAAAAAAATGTAAAGATAGCCAGTTTTTTAGTAAAGTGTTTTTGTCAATGCAGTAACAGATAAATTATAAAAAATATTGTATCTAGGGGCTTTTTTCGGAAGTGAAATTTCTAAATTTTCAACTTCAATATCAGAAATGAAACAATAAGATTTAATTATAAAGTGAATTCTTAGCAATCAAAATTGTCCACAGTGTGTACTGTCACTTGCTATATCTACTTGAAATTTAATAATAAAAAGTTGCAATAATCTGCTTTTATAGGAAAAATTAACATTTTTATCAAAAATCATGATTTTTTCATCAAAATTTTGAACTTATTATAAATTACTTCGGATTTATGAGATATAAATCAAAGCGGACTAGACTTTGACGGAGGCCAGATACTTTGTGCAGCGTTTCGACAGAAAATGTAACATTGAAGACAACTGTGACCGTGTATTCACGTGATATGGTAAACCTTGTTTTTTCTCACCTTATTTTCTAGAACTATAAAATTGAAATTCTAGAATATAAAATGTCGGATGCAAAAACATACTTTCATTCCTTATGCAGAAAAAATGATATTCCCAACTGCCTAAGCCTTTCTGTAAACAATGTTCAAAAGTAGAGCCACAATGTGGCTCTGGCGCCTTGGGCGAACTTTTGTTTTATATTTCGGCAAGGTTTAAGCTTTGGTACTACCTTGAGTTAAAGTTTATCAGGTCAAAATTCTCATATTATATTAACCATCACAGACATTTTTTACATTGTGCTACAAGATTTTTCTCTTTGTGATCAAAAAAAATGTCAAAATGACAGACAAAACAACGGGTTAGATTATATCGAAAGTTAGCAATTTAAAAAAATATTATCGTTTTCAACTTTAATATGGTTAAATAAAATTTCTTGCTATTTTAAAAACACCGTAATACAACACGATTTAAATTAATTGTCCTGATAGCATTCTATCAAGATATATAAATGCTGTATTTTTCTTTTATTAACTCGATGTGGATGGATAATTCAATTTTTCTGCAGTTCCGATAGTTAAAATGTTTTCTATGGAAATTTTGTAAAAACTAGGTCCAATTCAAATCGATATTTTCGTCAATTCACACCAATATCTTTATTGCATAATAACTATCTTTATCACCAATAGCACTTCAAAATTTTGGCTTTGATTTAACTATTGAACGCCACTCTTCGTTCTTTACTCCTCGTAGGTCACGAGAATAAAATATCATAGACTTAAGTTAAATTATAGAGAAAAAGTGTGTTCAAAGCAGCGTGCTCTCGAACACTATGGGAGTTAAGATAGTAGTTTATTTGAAGTTTGAAAAGTCCTTGGTCCTGATTAAATAGTATATTTAATTTCAATAAATATTCAAAATCTGCATCATTCATTCTCAAACTTTATTTTTGACTGTCTAGTTTTCTGGTACTATGCAACTTTTTATTTGAGCTAAAATACACAAAAAATCTATAAATAAAATATTTCATGGCAATACGTTTCTACCGACTGTTCTTCGTAGTTAGGATTGTCTTCTAATTCCGGAAACTTTATAGTAATTTCGGGTTGGTCGAAATAAAAGTTGATCAATTTCAAACTGCATTGACTTTATGTAGGATAGGGCCAGCTGCCCATGGGCATGCCGTTACCGATGCCCCTATAGATTATATTTATAAGATTTAAATTAATATTTGTTTTAAATAATTATATTTATTTATTAATAAATATTTTTCGTCGTAATTTATTTAAAATATTTTTCGTTCGTAATTTATTAAATAATTTAGATTTGTGAACGTCAAAAATGAGACTCGATTTTATTCCCCAATCTTTGTAGAGAATTTTTTTTTTCATATTTAAGACAAAATATTTTTTTCGAGTTTCAAATTTTAGTACAGTTGACTTCTGCCCTTTGGTTCTTAGTGGATCTAAAATGCCGTTAGCAAAAAATCAATAACTAGCTGACTTGAAAGCCGAAGATTTTTCGTTTTCTCAATACGTTTTTTTGCAACGTTATCGGATTTACCCGCTGTTCAAATTGGTCGGTAAGTACAAGCTTCCGGTTATGGAAGTGGAGATTTCAATTTTTGAATAGATCATCAAAATAGATCAAGCGCAACCATCTGTTTTCTGAAGACGGTATTTAAATAAGCTTGAGGTTTGAAATGAAACGCGCCGAGGTGGTGCTATAGGTGAATTTATATCAGCGGAAATATTACTTACGGTTCTTCACCTCGGAATAAAATTCGCCTCACTTTTTAATTAAGTTCATGAAATCACATTTTTAGTTCAATGAAATTTTTTTATATATAATATTTTCTTCATCAAATTACCTAAAGGGGCCGGTTAACATAAAGGTTTTTCCACCCAATAAAAAAGGGGGAAAATTTTTGATTTCCCATATGACATGTACCCAAATTAGCCGACCAAGAAGATCTACAAATTATCGCGTAACCCGGTCATGTTCCAACAACTTGAAGAAAGTTTGAAATTAAAAGTCATAATGAATTTTTATTTAACTTCCTTGAACCTTATAAACCAAATATATTATTCCGTGTGACTATAGCGGTGAATATATGTTTATGGGATTTGTACAGATTTCTTGTTCAAACAAGGTGGAGGCAAATCTTGTTCAAATCGAATATTTTTTCCGTTGTGACTTTTTTTCTTACCGATATTAAATTTATTTTTTTTTCGAAAATTCATAGTTTTTTACCCTCAGAGTTATTTTGTGACAAAGGGTACAAAATTGTTTTGTTGACTAAAAACAATTCAATTTTGTCTTTATGGAGTTCGCTTTTCTGAGAAATTTCGCAAAAAAAAACTTTCTTGCTATCATGCCTTTATCTTTTTTGATGGTTAAACGAAAATCGTCCCAACACTTATATCAAGAACTTTTCAGTGTTTTTTGCAAAACCTACACCAACTAACCATTTAGGAAATCCACTTTCGCGAAAAAAATGCATTCCAAAAATGATAATGAGTGTCCTATTTAAGGTGTGTGGGCTTTCATACAGGGTAATGGGTTTCATTCAGGGGATTTGCTCCAAATTTAGAAGTTGTTTTCAGCGCAGAAATTCGGATTTTTTTATAGATTTTGTGCATTTTTTTCAAAATTACATTGTGCAGGAACAATTCATATGCACAGTCGAAACCTACAAATTTTTTTGGCGATGATTTTTGAGTAAATCAAGCCACAAAAAAGAGTTTCTTTTTCTAAAACATGCTTGTTTTTTCTAAAATGGTCTCACAAATTGACAATTCCTTTGTTTTTCAGAAATGCGTTTTCACAAATGATAATGGGTTCCATTTACAAGGGTTTTTCTCAGATGTCAGTCTGTGTAAGGTTAACCAGTAATGGTTTTAACAGTGAAATATCTTATTTTAAATTTTGGCGATGAAAATTATCACTCGTAAATTGACAGTGAATTCAAAAGTTAACATATTTGAAAATGTCAAAAACCGCATAAACAAGGTACAAACTATCCAATATGCTTGATTGATATGAAAACTAAGACATATACATTTTGTCCTGCGAAAATCTCAAACTTTTGCCCTTGGAGAGAAGAAATCCAGGAATAGTCCGCCATCATATTCGTCACGCCAAAAAGTGAACCTGCAAATTTCGGTGACAAATCTGCATGATTCGGTGTGTTTATGACCCCGAATATACAAATCCACTTAATCACAAGCAAATCACAAAATCATGAGGCAACACACCATCTATTCAAAGGCTCAAAATAAAAAATTACTGTATAGCTTTGTCATTTTATCATTATTTTGCAAATATAAATTTTTTAACACCAAATTTGAACATTATGAAATATTTCTTAATTTCTGACCCTAATCTGTATCCACAGTAACGAAACCTAAAGCTATTGCAGGAAACTAGTAACCAATTGTATTGAAGACCGCAGTCGAACAGCTAAAAATAATATTTTCCTGATATTAGAAATTGGAACATAAACACAATGTAGTTTGAGGTGAAATGGACTCTAAACGAGAGGTATTTGTGTGAATTGAAAGTTCCCTGCGACGTAATTCACCAACCAATGAGCCGCGTTCGATTATTTGTCTAGCCGTTTCAAAATCATGTTTTTTTTGACCACAATTTATTTTTACCACCATAATCGACCATTCTAAGTAAATTGGCACGTTATTCAACTTACTTTAATTTGATTGTTATGTAAAGATTTTATTTTCATATTAAAATTTCTCTACCGCTTTTAGGGAGGACTTTCATTTATGGAAGTTGTTTGATTTTATGATGACTAATATTTCTGGAAAATATTCTCATCACCATTTTAATATCNTTTTTTCTGTAATAAATAGCTTAACTGTTTCTTAACCCGATCCATTTAATTAAAAAATTTGATGAGAAATATATTATACCTTAAAGTGCTCTACAAAGCCCAAAAAGGTGTTTTTTCATGCTTAATATCTGACCACTAAGTGGCTCTAAAAAATTTTTGATGGTCGGATTCGTTTTTTTTGAGAAGAGTTGACCCTATAAGTTTATGGAATTATTGCTGACGCTTTTAGTTTGGCAGATAGTGCTCCCGGGTATGATCCTAGTCATACCGTATAAAATGTTTTTTGAATAATATATAAATACTACAGTACAGGCTATATTTAACTCGCAGGCGCCACATATTTTTTTTGGGTTAACTTTTGATTATGGAGACGAAATGATATGAACCATATCATATGGTGTTAAAACTTTTAACACCATATGACCTTTCAACTTAAAAGGTCTTAAAATTTGAAAAAAATCTTATTTTCGATAATCACAATTGTGAATTTTCACGTGAATAAATGCATAACCAAGCGCCTGGGAGTTAATGAATATCATTGGCATTTCGCTCCACTACTCTTTCCGTAGCCTTTCTTCCCTTTGAAGAAGTGACAATTTTTGACAAAATTTAAAGTTTTTGACAAAATTTTGACAATTTTTGAAGAAAACACGCAGAATTGGCTCCATCTAGTGGTGAGTGGTCTCAGCATTGTTGATAGGGCTCGCTCGTCAGGCCATTTTTCTTCAAAACCTTTCCAAAATTGTCTTTGAATTCTTGCCAATTGTCACGAACTTGTTTTTCTTCTGTCGATAAGCTAGTCTTTGTCCGGTATCCTTTACTTACCAAGAATCCCTGGCCAAGGACCTGGAATGAAAAGCCAGAAATTTTCATCTCGCAAATCTGAATAATCACAATTGAAAATAATTTTAAGAATCATTGTGTTCCATTTTTTAGTTTAAACTCATCTACACTGTAATACAGTGACTGTATATCTTTTTTCCAATCTAAGTGGATCTTGAAAATGAGGGTTATCTCTATAGCGTGTGTTCGAATCCCACTAATGTTGTCTTAGTGATTGTGTTAGTGATTAAACACCAATCAACTTTGGCGCTTCCAATATCAAGCACCTTTGCCTATTATCATACCCAAGACAGTCACTGAGACAGCATTAAAAGGGATTTGAACACGCGCTATAGAGATAGTCCTCATTTTCAAGATCCACTTAGGTTGAAAACAGGATATATAATAATTCCGGAATAGTTTGATGCCCGAGTTCATATAAAATCTTTATTTCTTTTTTTAGTGTCCATATTTTTCATCTACAAATGAAAAATGAATGGGTCATACGAAAAGTCACAATGTACGCGTGTTGTTCAATTTAAGGGGGTTGACGACGCTGATTAAATAAAGGCCTTAGAGGCATCAAAAATGCTCCAAATTGATACGGGGTGATAATTAAGTGTACTAAAAACTCAATCATCAAAAATTTTTATTCGAAATTTTCGAATTTTCTTCTAAGTATTTTTTAAAAAATGAAGTTAAAAAATAACGTTTGCTTAAATTTGACCACTCAAACTTCAAAATATCGTCTTGAAGTAAGCCAACTTTTTCATCAGTGTTTCACTGGTTTTTTTTGAGCCTACTTTCGAGAAAATCGAAGCACTTTTTTTTTTCGGAAATGTTTTCGAAAATGGTCAAAAAATCATATTTCGAGTTTTAGCTGGAAATTGCAAAAAAAAACTCGCGTCAATCTCTTACAAATGTTCTAGAGAAAACTTGATAGATTGTGAAGTCCGAAATTGTGACAATCGTCGGTTATTTGGCGTTCTAGAATTGTTCAGTCGATTTACATACTACCGTTACGTGATCTGTGAAAATTTGAGCTCAATTTGATATACCGTATTGGAGGAGATAGTTTTTGCAGTTTGGAAAATGTCCTCTTGTTAGGATACTGTACCTATTGGTGTAATGGTCAAAAATAATTTGTGATGTACTTTTTCGCAAGATTAAAGATAGATCTACAAATTAGCATTTTTGGTTTTTCTCATAAACTATTAGTTTTCAGTATATTTCACCGAGAAAATGTCAAATCAGAGTCGTCAACCCCCTTAATTGGTGACCTGAATGGTCGACTGAATGCGTAAGTGGTAATTTTACTGTTTTCAAAAATGTTATTATGACGCATTTCGTGGTTTAGAGAAAATCATCAAGATCGAAGAGAAAAATATAATATATGTACTCGGGCATCCTCAATATCGAAGATTATACTTACTGGTCCCGTATAACTTTGACGTCAGAGACACGTTTAGGACCTGTTTTGATTGGTCAATGCAAAAAAGTCAATGTGTATTGACCAATGAAATCACCAATGAAATCTTTGACGTCAAATTACTACGGGACCAGTAAGTATAATCTTCGATATAGGCTCAAAAACGTGTTATCGTGGTATTGAAAATACCGTATTGTGACCTTGGATTCTAGATAACAAAAAATTTTCGGCTCTATCATACATTATCTGAAATGCAGATTCACCATTAAATTTTTTGAAAATAGAAATTTGTGGTTTTATCACGATTCAAAAATAAATATTACCTGTATAAGCCTATCATATCCATAATAGTAGCAATTTTCATCAAAGGCAGGACTTGAATTCCGTTTTGAAATATAAAAGGGCATCCAAGTTTTTGTAAACGGGACAGAATATGAAATTCCAAAATCTGCATTCGAAGCTTCTTCTATCCATCGATCATAATCGGTTGCTTTGTGACAAAACCAGCAGGTTTCTTGCATCAAAATTCGACCATTTTTATCTTTCACCAAATCTGAAGAAAATTATCAACCTACATTTTCGTGTAATTTTCTTAACCAGATTATTTTTTGTTGAACTGTAGAGTTTACATTGAAAAGAGTGTAATCTATTCCAGGTGGTGATTAAGTAGGTATTTTTTGCATTGAAGATCCTTGGGCTAAATATTATGATTCAAAATGTCACTTTTGCCTAAATTTAACTAAAGTGACCTTCTTTATACTAGTATCACTGATACAGTATCAGTGATACTGTATCAGGAGCTTAGTTCTACTAAAATTAGATGTTATTGGTTCAAAACCATTTTAAGAGGAGTTAATTGTTTGCATTTATGCTATGAAGTTGAAATAAATTCATATTTATAAAAACAAAAAATAATTTATGGCATAATGCCAATCAAGTTAGAAATTTCCATTGGTGTTCTGAGGCTGCTTTCGGCAGGGCTAACTAATAAGCTACTCTATTTTTAGGTCTATCTATAAAAAGTCTTCAGAAAATAGTCAAAATTTATTAATTTTCTTTCACAATAATTTGATAATTTACAAAACTTCATTGTTAAGATTTTTAAATTGGTAAAATAATTTAGTATTGTAAACTGCGTAGCTTTTTATGAATATTATCTATCGAATAAGGTCAATATTTTTTTGATCGATATCTTCATTTTTAACTCTCAGTGTACTTTTCTGGTCACGCGTGAGCAGATGCCCTTTAATTGCAATTTAGGGCCCTTGATCATTTATGAATGAAGCATCTACAAAGTGATAGATCGACTATTTTAATAATTGACGTTTGAACGTTTTTTTTTCAAAATTTTTACAGTACTTATTTTTTGGAAAAATTTTTGGAATCATCAAAAAAATCTTTGAGCGTGATCAGAAATTCTAAGACTTTTTTTTCATTATAGAAAACCCCAAAAATTATTACGTGACCGTATATTCAAGAAATCAGATTGGCCAAAATAGTACCGTTTTTTTTTCAAAAATTACTTAAATCACTTTTTGAAAAAAGTGAGGAGGATTGTCAGAAGTTTTTAAGATTTTTTATCCATAACAGCAAAGTCCAGAAACAATCACGTGACCTTCAAATTTAAAAATAAGGTTTTGGTTCAAGTACACAAATAGTACTTAAATTACGTCGAATAAAATTTGATGGCATATAAACACATAATCTTAGAATTTTGAACATAACGGCATTTTCCAAAAACGTCACGTTATCTTATTTTTCAAGAAATAAGGATTAATAAATGACATATTCCTCAAATTTTTTTGACGTTATTTGAGTACTTTTTCAAATAACCGTACAGTATGTCTAATTTTATCGTGCGAAAGAAAAATAATGATTCGGGAGAATCGTCTATAATTTGGGGAGATTGTATACAGCGGGGTGCGGCGTATAGTTAGAAAGTTCGTCGCCCAAAACCCCGGACTATACGCGTAATCCGGACTATACGCGTACTTTCTAACTATACGCGTACTTCTGGGAAAATGTGCTCTGATTGGTCAATTTGTACAACATCTAGAGTTAAAAATTGCGTTAAAATATGGTCAAAGAAAGAATTTTTGGTGATTTAAGGGTAATTTTACATATATTCTAGACTAGAATTTTTAGTGTATTTATAAATTTGGTTTCATCGAAAAAATGAAATAAAGTAAATTAAAAAAAACATGAATTCAAAGAAGATTTAAAGAAAAAAAAAATAAGACCACTGCTGATTGGTCAATTTAAACAGTATCTAGAGTTTATACATGAAATTGAGTTGAGGGGTGGTCAGAGTAAGAATTTTTAGTGATTTTAAAATTAATTTTTCGTTACAAATCTTCTAAGATGTACACATGATATGTATTGACTTGAAAACATGTTTTTAAACTTGTTGAAATACCGACACTTCATTGGTCAATCTGAACATGTTTTTAAAAAAAAGTATTTTTCATTGTCGCCCAGACAGGAGAATCTTGGTCTGAAAATCTGGTGAAAAACGCCTATCTTTTGCCTAGGAACGTTTGAAAAAAAGCCCTATCTTTTTCCTATAACTA
>SCLH01000077.1:28269-66010 GCA_004367855.1 Oikopleura vanhoeffeni | reverse complement strand
AGAGTAGTAATTGAAAACTCCGGTTAGTGCTCTAGAAACTGCCGCATCGTGGCCACAGAGTCAACCAACAAATCTATTCGACTAAATCTTTCTATTGTAGAAAGGAGAGATCTACCATATGGCCTATTCTCAAAAGTTCCAAGCAGTCTTGTATTCTGGTTAAAGCTTTGCGAGACAAACCAGTACATTGATGACGACGACCGCCCATTAAGAAACTCGTATTCATTCAGTTTAGTTTCTATCGTCAAATCCAGGGAGGAGTAGGATTTTCCCCCGAGGCCACCAAAACAGGCCAAAAACAGATTTTGCTCATGCTAAGCGCCGAATAACATTTTTATGAGTAATCCGGACCTTGTGTTCTGCCCCACGTCTCTGCTCAGTCAAAAAAGCTTAAATATCTCCTATCTTGACTGAAACTCAGCGGAGGAACGTAGCATTTCTGAAGTGAAAATATCATACAGTCTGATAAGAGGTCGCACCTGAGTGCTGCATCGAGCACCAAGAGAGAGGCCATTGAGTGTGGAAAAGAGGCAAAGGATCCCTGTGCACTGAAATCCACTGATCGTGCTCGAATACCAGAGTATCGGCGATCATTGAGAAAGACGATTCCGAGCCTCAAGTAAGTGAGCAAGATTACCCTCCTTTAAACGCGGGTGGTCATCGTAGGTTCAGCTGCAGTCCTATTTCAGGGAATCTGAAATCTTGCACCAAATGAATGTCCATAAATGCCAATTGGTAATCTATCTTAAAAGGTATCTCGGTTCACTTTACTTACTTTAGGTCTAGCCAGTTATTAGTGTCCGAACCAATGGCACAGAAGCAGTTCAACACAGAGTTGTTTATTCGTAGGTTTTCGACACAGCAACATATAATAACACCAAGAAAAACATATAATGTTGGAGATGACTAAGCCTCGTTAGCAGACAGACACACGCTCAGTACTGATGATGTAATTACGGTCTCAATAAATTTATGCCATTGGCCAAAGGGAGAATGCTTCGTGGTCCTTTGACCCACTAAAACTTCAAAATACGGGTTTGACATCACGCCAACTTTCTCTCAGTGTTTCCCCAGCTTTCTTCTCTGCGCCTACTTTCGAAAAAATCGCCATTCTTTTTTATCGGCAACATTCAATCCACGAGTCAACGTGACCTCTGAAAATTCCATATTTTGAGTTCGGGGTGAGAGAATGCAAAAAAGCATGAATAGATCGAATACGCGTCTTTGAGCACACTAACTGCTGAACTCAGTAAATTGAGCTAACTTGCAAATCTTAACCTAAGAGATTAGGACCTAGCTTCGAGAGAGGCACCGTAGAAGAGACAGCACGGGCTCGTTTATTGCTCTCATGTGCGAGAGAGAGAGCCGAGTAATACTCAGATAATATATCTAGTATAGATTCTTCAAGAGAGAAATAGCAGGGATGATGAAAACTTTAAGCAAGGTATTTCATAATAAACACCTGAGAGAGGAGATGATCCGACGAGCCGAGTCGACTGGCTATCCTATATGTCACGGAGTGTAAGCAACAAAAAAACTCTTGACACATTTATGACCAAGCTGAAGGCTCAGTTCTCAAACGCCAATCGAATAATTCTTGAAGCAGCTGTGATTTAGCGAGGAGTGAGATTTAATCCGAGATACCACAAGCTACTGACCACGGATATACCATATTAAAATATGCGTGCGAGAAAGTACATCACACATCTCTTCTCTTAGAACCATTACACCACAATAGTGTATCGTAACAGAGGCGTACAACATTAAAAAACACGAAATAACCTATCTATCCTCCAGACAGTGTACAGTTGCAAATTAAGTCTCAATTTTCACAGATCACGTGACGGTAGTAGTTAATCTTTTATGAGCGGCGACGAACAATCTCTCAAGAAGCGCCAATAAACCGACGATTTTCACCAAGAATTTTCACGGACTACACAATCGAATCTCCCGGCCATAGTATCACGAGGCGCACATTTCAAATCCTAGATAATTGCAAAAGTGGCTTAAATTTTATGAAAGTATTCGCTAAGAACAATGTAAGAGACTCTCACGGCGTTACTTTAGTGACAGTTTCAGCTAAAATTCGAGATAGTATTTTTTTTTGCAGTCAACTTCGAATAATTTCCGATAAAAAAAAAGTGCTTCGATTTCTTATGAAAGTAGGTTTAAAGAAAAAGCCGAGTGAACACCGATGTGAGAAGTGGCTTACGTCAGTTGCCTATTTTAGAAGTGTTTAGTTGTCAATCGAGCGAAACGTTATTTTTAACTTCATCTTTTAAAAAATACTTAGAAAATAATCGAAAAAATGCGAAAATTTCGAGAAAAAATTTTTGATGATTGGGTTCTTAGTACACTAAATTATCACCCCGTATCAATTTGGAGCATTTTAATGCCTATAAGGCTTTTATTAAATCAGAGTCGCATACCCCCTTAAGGGAACGAGGCCCTAAAAAATAACATCCTATACGGTATAATATTTTAGAGTCTAAAAATTCGTTAAATATAATAATTAAATCTAGAAAAAAATCTCTTGTTAAAACATCAATAAAAGCTCTGATTTTTTTATAATTTTGAAAGGCATCTTTTGCCCAGAGTTTTGTGCCCAATGGCTATGAAGCATTGAATTCTTTTTTGTCCGAAAATCACTGGGCTAGAGACAAAGTAACTGAAAATTTTCCAAATATAACTATTGGTGTTTCAACCGCCGCCTTTCAGATTGAAGGAGCATGGAATCAAGATGGAAAAGGTGAATCAGTATGGGACAAATTTGTTCATGATAAGGAGAGGTTCTAATAATAAGAGGAAATAATTTTATGTTTCCGTCAAAATATATGGATGGAGTTCTCAAAAAATAGAAGAAGCTGTTTATGAAAAAAATCTGAAAAGTTATGCCCAACTTGAGAAGTATCGACAACTATCGTTTTCTCAACCAAAGTTTTCTTGGTAGTGAATAGGGTATTCACACAGTTTTCATGAAGCCGGATTGAAAACCATATCTAAGAACTCGATCGTTTCCAAAAGCCGAAATGTGAATGGTGCCAGGTGCCTTCAAAGTTTTTTTTTCTTCGAAAATGCTACCAAAAATTCTTTAGGGTCGACTTTCTGGTTAACGTATTAGCAACCATAACCTATGTCTTTAGCCTATAGGTGAATTATGACAATGAGGGCGGTAACAAGAAAACTTTAAAATTGACAAAACGTTATAACGCTATATAGTTTTTCTTTTAAGGGGTTGGTAAATGACCACTGGTCATGTCTGATTTGCAATTTTGCAGAGCTATTTCAGGAAAAATGACCACCCCTTAAGGGGGTGGTCGAGGCAATCTGGACCTTTTTTAACGCGCCTCAAGAATAAACGGAGAACAGTAGTAACTTCATTATACTTTGTATGCAAATACAGGTTTAGATGAATCTTTGAGATTGAAAAAATATTTTCCATGTTTGGAATAGGCTGTCCAACCTCTAGAAAAGTGCCAAAATTAATCTTAAAGTTTTTTGTCAGCCTTGGTCCATGACCCAATTTTTACGTTTTCTTCGAATGACCATTTTATTCACGTGGGAATCGACGTTCGGGCCCGGAATTTAGATTTTCCTAGGTGGCGCTAAATCGCAAAAATGATCATGAATGCTGAGAAAAAATTTAAAAAAAATGCAGTTCCTACTGTTCTCCGTTTATTCTTGAGGCGCAGTTTAAAAGGTCCAGTTGCCTCGACCACCCCCTTAAGGGTATCCGGTCCCTTAAATTGGAAATTTCTCGAATCAAATTAGCGAACCACACGGCTTTCAAGGATATTATTCAGATTAAGCCAGTTTGTAGAACAGCCTTAAACTTGCGAAAAAATGGCCAAACCTTTTTGTATGCCCACAATCCTTACACACATAAGCGGCGACAAGAGGCAGCCTAAGCCAAAACGGAAATTATTATCTCCTCCAAGTTTATTTTTGAAATAACTCAATTTTAACAATAACCTGTATAATTAGTTTATACAACAACTTTTCACGGCGTAACTTTTTGTCGTAGTGCTATTTTTATTCCTCGGATACCCGTAAAGAAACCGTCCAAATACCGGTTTTTTGGACTTTTATTAATCGGAAACATCTATCTCCTCCTAGGTTAAATTTCAAAAATTGACTTCAAATGTTTTTGCAAAAGCTAGCCTCTAAACACTTAGAAGGAACACGTTCATATGGGCACGTTTTTTGTTCAATTCCGACCCCAAAACAAAAAATATGACTTTTTCAAGCACGTGAAAAATTTACGATAAAAAAAATGTGTCTTCGGATTTTTGTACGATAAGGGTAGTCTCAAAAGAAACGCGAGGCAACACTGAACAAGAAAGGTTGCTTACGTCAACCCGATTTTTGACAGTTTAGTGGTCAAATTGACGACAAACGTTTATTTTGAATATATTTGACGAAAAAGATACCTTAGAAAAATCGAAAAAAAAACGCAAAATTTTCGAAAATTTTTTTTGTTGTCATTGGGTTGTTTTATGCCGTTCAAAACATTAAACAATTGATTTGGTGCGCATTTGAAAGCATACATAACTGCAGAAATGTAGGAACGGGATACCCTTACAGCGACCTTATCTGTTTAAATTAACTCATATGGTTGCTTCGATATTTTCATGGGAAAACCGATCCCGTGGTATTTTCGAGGCACCATAATGACCCTGAAATTAACTTTTAACTTTGACCAGTCATTTCTGGTCGGAGACTTAATTTGCAAGCCATTCTGAGATGTTAAATAGTTCCGCCGTGTTAATATAAGTTACAAATATACATGTACATATACACATGTACATGTACATGTATGTGAAAATAAAAAAATCGTCATTATTTTCTCAAATTTTTGGAACTTTCTGTTTATTATTCAGTTTGACCGTGGCAAGTTGCCAGTGGCAACCCTAGTGAACACTTTATTTACTACCGAGAGGCACTTCGATTGAGAACAGAATATTCGGGTAGAATATATCGTATATTATAGGGATCGGCCCAAAAATTGTTTTCAAAATTGAATTAGCTTTTTTACGAGCAAAACTTTGAAAAATCAAAATAATTAGGAATTTTGATATTCAAAGATAAAAATAAAATTTTAAAAATACAAAAATTCACTTTCGGAAATGATAAAAAATTTTTAGAAAATAATTTTAATTTCGAACCTAGCAACAGGTCAATGTCGATGAAGTTTTCGAAACTGCTGATGACGCTTGTGAATCATATTATTATCCAGAACGTGACGTAGAGAACATTCAAAAATTAGGACTAAACAGCTATAAATTTTCAATTTCTTGGCCACGAATCGTACCGACTGGTAAAGTTGCTGATGGAGTAAATCAATTGGGAATTCAATATTATAAAAAACTGATTAATTTGTTAATCGAGTCAAAAATTGAACCGGTCGTGGTCATGTTTGAGGCGGATTTACCACAAAGTCTCGAGGACAATTATGATGGATTTTTAAGCGAAAATGTTGTTCAAGATTTTACAAATTATGCTGAGGTATTT
Source organism: Oikopleura vanhoeffeni (assembly GCA_004367855.1). Taxonomy (NCBI): domain Eukaryota; kingdom Metazoa; phylum Chordata; class Appendicularia; order Copelata; family Oikopleuridae; genus Oikopleura; species Oikopleura vanhoeffeni. The sequence continues at coordinate 60,499 of SCLH01000077.1, read as the reverse complement.
TCAATTAATATTATATTATTTTAAGTGCAAAATTTCAATTTTTTCATTTGAAAAATTTGGTTTTTCAGAAAACCATAATTATTTCATGAAATATAATTGCAGAGTTGGGGCTATATCCTCTACGGAAGTAATATGTTAAATTCGGGACTGGTAAAAAATCTTTCTTGGGTGTGTTTAGTTTATTGTGCTATTCAGTGCTCCCCCGTGATCACCTTCCCTCTCTCTTGCCATCTCTCGCGCCACCTCACTCGCCACTCTACACTGAATAGCACAATAAACTATACACACCCAAGAAAGATTTTACCTGTTCCAAAATTTAACATATTAATTCCATACAGGATATCGAAGATGATGCTCGTCTCCCAAAACTCCGTTTTTTTAATACCTGTGATTGTTACTGTGCATTTCATGTTTGAAGCAAGTCCCCCGAAAGTTTTTTTTGGGCGGGTTTCATTTAAGATATAAGGCCTATCTGGTGTATTTGAATTATATCACGTTATTTGTTAACAACATAAAAGTTTGTCAGCTTGCAAATAAAACATGAACGTTCTTAGTAAAGTTTGGAAAATAATGCCAGTAAGATTTTTGAAAAAAACAGCAACATCATCTTATATTCTCCAAGTAAAATTTTTTTCAAGAGAATTTTACCTGAAAAGTTAATGGCTAGATAAATTTCTTCCTAGTTTTAAATTGTATATATAAAAATTTCAGACAATTTTGTATAATCATGATGAATCTCGATAAAAATATTTGAAGGGTAATGTGTAATGGTTAACGTTTTCCCCAAAAATGATGAAATTATAATGTTTTTATTGTGTATTTATTCTACTAGTTTCGAATTATCTAATTCATTGTCAAGAGTTTTACAGTACTACTGTAGAATAAGTTTTTCAAGTTTATAAGTTTATCACAGAAACATTTTAATCTAGAAAAAAATTTTGGGCAAAAATAAGTAAAATTTCGAAAAATGCACTTAAAAGTCACACTTTAAAATGCACTTTAAGTCTTATAGGCTATATAAGTTATAGCCTATATAATTTTTGAGAAAATACAAGAAATTTTGACTACTAGAGGTTGGAAGTTATCGCAAGGGTTAGAGAAAATGTTTGAGCGGTTTTTACGAATTTATTTAAAAATCAAAGCTGACATTGCGGATAAGGCAATTTTGAATCCAGGGTTTAAAACAAAGTGAAAGCTTTTAGATCTATTTGATTATTTATATCAGGTCGTTGTAGCTTGATGTGATATGGATTACCCGTCCTCAGAGTACAAATCCTAAATATTTGAAAAATGCGAAATCTGAGCATTTGATTGGTTGATCCTTTCTTAATCTGACCAATGAGATCGGCCTATTCCGCAATCAAGGGTCTTGATTGAGTGCTATTATCTTGCGTTGTTTGTTTTATTCAAATATTTAGGATTTGTACTCTGAGGGCGGGTAATCCATATGCTTCACATTTTTAACGAGCGTGCTCGTTTCGAAAGCCTTTTTCTAGAACTGAGAATTTTGATGAAAAAAAGACAACTTTAGCCTTTTTCGGAATCGTGAACTGGTTCGGAGAGTTTAAGGCAAATTCACTAGCCTTTTTTACATATGTCGCGCAAGTGGATATATGCTGGTAAATGGGAGTATTCCTACTAGGGGTTTGATTTTCATGTGCACGAATCTGGAGTAATCTTTTAGTTTGACCAATGTAGAAAGATTTACACGGGCAAAGGTATTTGTATACCAGATTACACATTTCGTTTTGGTTTAACTTCTGCTTAGCATGTAAGGAAAAAATTTTTGTAAGCTTTATTTTCCTATAACAAACGTTCACTCTGAAGTTTGGTAAAATATCAGATATTTAGCTAGTAAGCTGACAAATGTATTGTTCGATATTTAGAGCTGTGTACTCAAGGACGATCGTGATATTATTAGGTTCGCGTTCGCGCTTTTTATCACCTGCTAAAAATCGTTTTATACGAGCTTCAACTAAGGCCATTGTGAATGAATTACGGTAAAAAACGGTTTTTAGTTTTTTTAAACTTTCCATAAAAATTTGAGGGGTTGAACAAGCATCTCTTTCACGGTGAAGGGCAGTGAAAATATTTCATACTCATAATGCTGTGTTTGAAATTAGAAACGGTAAAGTGTCCTTTTTTCCTATAGCGAATAAATTCTAATGATGTATTTTTGGTGCTTTTCGCAAACTTTGGAGATTTGGTAAAAAAGTGGCTAACAATCAACTCCCCGCTTGATTATTGCTTTCCTGGTTACAATAATGTCACGGCTCCCGGAGTCAACCGACCATTAGATGGCCCTTATAAATGTGGTCGAAATATGATTTTATCACATGCAACAATCTACAAATTATATCAAGATAAATTTAGCCAGGGATTTCCGCTATTTTTTATATGAAAAAAATAAGAAAATGCAAAAAAATCACTTTAAAAGAGTTTCTAAAATTTTAAATTGGACAAACACGGCAAAAATAACAATGATGATAGTTTTGCATTCTTTAGTTGCCAAGTTCGGCGTTTGAGAGACTTTAAAGACCGAATATGAGAAGTTGTGAGCTGGTACAATTATTTTTTTAATATTTAGAACAAAAGTAACTAAAAAAATCTTTTAATTTGCCCCAAAAAAATTTGAGTAATCGAATTTATTTAGTGAGAAAAATAATTTTATATTTTCGGTTTTTAAAGTCTTTTAGCGCGTTCGGCGCCTGAGAGATGCGAGATTATCCCCATTGTGATTTTCATTTTTAATTCAGTATAAAATTAACAATAAAATTAAGAAAAAATAAGCAATTAGAATTTTATACACTTTTTGTGAAGAATTATAAATTAAAGATATCCCTTAAAAAGCTATCAAAATGCAGAGATCGGAATAGTCATAGCAGGTGATTGGGCTGAACCACAACAATGGTCAGAGTCAAAAGAAGTCCAAGGCATGGATAAAATTTTGTTGATAAATAAGATCAAGAAATTTTGACCAAGGCGATAGAATTTTTAAAAAATTTTGTTCGCGTTTCGCTGGATTTTTGCAACGTTTAGTAGGGTATCGATCGCTGGAATTGATTTATTAGCCGAATAGACGAAATTTTCCAGATACACTCTTCGGTACGTCAGCTTTCTGAAGTAACCATTTTAGAAAAATAAAAACTTATCTTCTTCTCGTTTGTATTTCTGAAAAAGCCGAAATTTTCATATAATATGAAGTACCATCACGCTATAATCTATAGGTGCGTTTTTGCGATTAAGTGCTATATTTTGTCTGGAATATGAACTTAACTGCCGTTTGTTAACATCAGCCGTCGGAAAATCTATCTCCTCATTTGTTACATTTTCAATTCACCTTTATTTCGCAAAATCTAGCAAAAAAATAAAAATTAGCAAGAGAGTTTTTTGAAAGCCTAAACTTTGAGCGCTTATCACGGGGAAACTGGAGAAGATATCAATTTACTTATTTGTCACTGATTTTATCAAGGATAAAATTAAGTGAACAACACGTAACATTTCTTAATTTCGAAGTTTGTAAACTAGATAACTGCGAGAGAAAAGAGAGGTTCACTCATCTTGTATTTCTTGAAAAACCATACATTTTTTACAATGACATACCGAGTGTGTTTTAGCTTTTGGGGTTTTCTCCAGGGAGATTAAAACGCCCCTTAAATTAACTAACCAAGTCGCGCTCTGATTGGTTAATCGTGAATCTCCTCGGGAAACACCCCAAAAGCTAAAAGACATTGGGTATAAGTTACAAATTTAGGCGTGAAACTTTAGCTATTGAAAACTGGTCTCGAATTTGAAATATGATATCTTGATCGCTTACAAAACAATTATTCATATCGCCGCGCGTCGAAATATATGCAGTAAAATGTGAAATATATTGCTAATCAGCTGAAAACTCCAAATCAGTACCACCTTATGTTCTATATTTGATCGATTTGTCTTTGTCGGCTCTATGTGGGTTAAATTGCCGTTCAATTTTTTCCGAAAAATAATTTTTTGAAAATTTTTTTTTTTATTATTTTGAGTTTCATAAAAATCACTTGTGAAAAAATTATTCTTCGTATAGAGACTGCAGATAAAATAAACTGATATCAAACAAATTCTCAAATACTTTCCTAAAAACTTCCTCAGAATTTCGATATTATGTATCGTTTTCACACAATTAATTTCGTAAGAAATTTTGACGAAAATCCTAAAAAAAAGTAGGAAAAAATAACTTTTGAACGGCTTATTGTATAAAATTTTCAACAATATTTTTGGAAATAAANATATGAGGAATTTCGAGGCTTTCCATTTTTATGATATTTGTAATATTTAGCACAAATTTATAAAAAATTTTCTGCTCTCGAAACCCCCATTTACCAAGAAATAAAAAAAATTGAAAGCTAAATAAATAAAAAAAAATCTGTTCTCAAACACATGTTTCAAAAAATAGGATATGCCCAAAGTAGGAGATCCCTTAAAATGTAAATCTGTCGAAAACGATCGCCCGCGTTGATACATCTGCTAAGTAAGGGAGCTAACCCAGGGAGCTCTTGGCTGACTTTTTTGTGTGTTCGAAGTTTCGAGCCGAAGTCAAATAGCAGTTTTTAAGGCCGACGGGAACGGTTGGGCGGATCCTCGTTTAGTAGGGTATCGATCGCTGGAATTGATTTATTAGCCGAATAGACGAAATTTTCCAGATACACTCTTCGGTACGTCAGCTTTCTGAAGTAACCATTTTAGAAAAATAAAAACTTATCTTCTTCTCGTTTGTATTTCTGAAAAAGCCGAAATTTTCATATAATATGAAGTACCATCACGCTATAATCTATCTCCTCATTTGTTACATTTTCAATTCACCTTTATTTCGCAAAATCTAGCCAAAAAATAAAAATTAGCAAGAGAGTTTTTTGAAAGCCTAAACCTCGAAATGACTGCTTTAACAACTTATCGCGCCAATTTTTTATTTCGAAATTTTCGCTATGGCATCACTTGAAAATTTTTATTTTTGTAAAAATAATTGTGTTTAGTTAGTAAATGTTTTGTTAAATAATGTTTTGTAGAAAAAAGTTTTTGTTAAAAAATATTTTCTCCTTGAAAAACCTTCGAAATTGTCAGTTCATTTATAAGAGTTCATTAAACCTAATTTTTATCAATTTATAAGCTGCTTGGAGACATCAACAATTTCATCTTGGATGGTTTTTGCATCCAATTTTTGTCAATGGCGACTATCCTGAAATAATGAAGGAAAAGGTAAGAGCAAAACGAGCTGAACTTGAGCTACCAACCGATTTGATCGAATTTACCTCTGCTGAAAAAGCTCTCATTTTGGGATCAGCCGACTTTCTTGGAATTAATTATTGGGACGGATTTATTGCGCATGACGCTGAAGACCCTCAATGGTGGAGGACGAAGTATAATTGGTTCAAAAATACATTTTCGCTGTCTGATAGACCACAAAATGTAGATGAATATGTCAATTTATGGCTTAAGATTTTCGATAATTATTATCCAGAAGCTGAATTTGGGTCATTCATAGAATATAGGGAAGAACAATTTCTTGCAGACCCACTTGCATATGAAAATAAATTGCGGGGTGAATTTTATTTGATGTATGACAATTTTGTAAATGCAGATATGAGTTATAAGTCTTATAGAGAAGAAATGATCAAAAAATATAGAGCAGACGAAGATACTAATCCATTGGTCTATAGTTATGGTTGCGCACGATAGAATTTTCGATTTTTATGTGAGTGCTTTATACTAAAAGCAAAAACGAAGTTTTATGATAGAATTTAAAAACTGAGAAAAACTATTAAAATGTTTTTTCGTGGGAGAAGTTTGCGTGGATTTTGAGGTTTTATGTTTAAAATGGGAATTTGAACTAGTGCTCAACCGACTTCAAATTTAAAATTATTCTCATCGTGAAAAAGAAAGTAAATTAGGACAGGAGAGAAGAAAAAATTAAGTTTTTAGCATTTTTCGCCAAAATATTTTTCATGTTTAAAGTCAAAAATTGCTATTTTCTCGTTAATTTTTGAGAAAATCCGTCCACGCAATTTTTCAACTTGATTATGTTTTTAATTATATATTTACTCTTTGCTTTGAAAAAGTTCCCGGTAATGAAAATTAACAATAATTCATATTTGATATCAAAAACTCCAATCTAAATCAAAATAATAAAAATATTAAAACAGCATAATTTGACAACCAGACGGAAAAAATTTTTGTCATGTGTTTCTACCTCGTAATGCCACTGATTATTTTTTTGATGTTTACTCTAGATTTTAGTTCTCCCGTGCGCAACCCTATTTATAGTGCTTATTTCGGAGATCAAGATGTTCTCCCAACTCCTGACTGGAGAGCTCAAGCTGATGCTTATGATGATACCATTGTACCTTATGGGTTAAGACGATTGCTCAAATTTATTCAAGCTATGGATCGACAAAACTTTTTTTTTGATTTATTTTATATTTGGAATGAACCAAAATTTTTGACTAAAATTGACGAAAAATATATTTTTTAACCAATTTTTGTTGTAAAATATATTTTTCTTCATTTTTCAAAAATGTTAAATCGGAGCGTGAACAAAGTAAATTTAAGGTCTTAAATCCATTTTGCTAAATCTTCAACAAGGCGGTTAATTTGATAATAAAATATTTTTTGTCGGATCAAACGGGCATCTCCTTTTTCTCACTTTTACGTTTTTTTTCTGGAAATATCGAGGTTTTGGAGCCAAAAAATCATAATTTTGAATTTTTTTATTTTTTCGCAAAAAGTGTGTTAATTTTATTCATAAGTGACGTTGACCCAAAAACTACCGATTTGGCATCTGTTTTATATTAATTAAATACTGAAAAAACGAAAAATCGCTATATTTTGATCACGTGACTACCAAAAAAATTTTCATAATTTTTTTTTTCATTTTGCAATATATTATTCACCCCCAAGAAGTTTCGGAACAATCCACCCATTATTTCTATAAGTCGAAATTAATGGTGAACATGCTAACAATACATCAAAATATAAATTTTTTAAAATAAATTAAACGAAAAAAGTATAAAGTCGGTCAATTTTCTAGATTCCAATTGGTTCAAATTTCAACCAATCAGAATTCAGCTCTTATAGAAATATATACTAAAGTATATTTTTAGTAAAAAAGTTCATTTTCGTCATCAGCGTAAAATTTATAATCTGAAAATGTTTGATCTTCAAAATTTGCCTAGAATATTTTCCACTTTCGAAAAATTTTGTCAAAATCAGATTTTGAAAATATGTTGAATTTATTTATTTTGCTTAAAAAATAAAATTTTTGTCGATTTTTGTCTCCAGCCGAGTATAATGATCCTCGAATAATGATCGGCGAAATTGGCAGTAGTTACTTGGCAAAATACAGTGATACCGAACGCGTTTCCTGGCNAAAAGCAACTGGAGACAAGCTTTTTAATCTCTAAGCAAATGACTGACGTGTGTAATCTGAAACACCGTGCAGATCTAGAAGAACATTTCGCAAGGTGGGGATAAAATAATCAAAGTTTTTCAAAATTTCGCAAAAATCAAGAACTTTACATTTATTTTATATCGAAAAGACATTTTCCGCCTACGCATTTTAATGGTAAATTTACAGTCAAAATTACTATAAAAATTGCGCATACTTAATCTGACAAAGTTTATTCTGTGTAACCGAAAATTCGTTGAGTCCCGCTCTGCGTTTTGAATTAGGAAAAAAAATCCATATTTAATCTCCTTTTTGTCCATGGTTGAATACTATGTGTTTAAAACACTCAAGTTGCAGTGGGTAATATAACATTGCAAACAGGTGCTGGGGTTACGAGAGAAGGTTGTTGAAGAGGTTATATTCCAAAGCAATACGAAAAATAAGATCTACATCACCTAGAATCACTCCAAGCACATGGCCACTATCGACTAACGAACAAAATAAGGGGAACTTATGCTGAAATTTTGACGCCGAGAAACAAGCGTCTAGCCAAGAAAAAACGACATCAAGCTCGAATCGAAAAACATGTTGGTTTGTGTTAGTACTGTAATTTTGAATTTATAGCAAGAAAAATCAAAATATCTATTCAACAGTCTAGAGCCGAATAAAAATTCAATTATTGTAGTCATATTTCTTAAAAACCTTTCAATCAAAATGCATTTAGAGTTTAAGTTTGACAAGATAAAAATAAAGGTAACAGACCTATAATAATATTCCATATTTAACATTTAAAAAATCACATAAGTACAGTATGTAAATTTTCTTGCGAAATATGAGGCAAGCCCGACAAGATCCTTGTTTAGATACGATAAACTTTAATTGGTTCGTGGTAACAACCCAATGCGAGCGCCCTTCATTTACCCCACTGTTTGAGGGTTTGAATCGAAAATGAAACATAAGTCTTTTCTCTTCGTTGAATGTGGCTTATATTTTCCTATTACGTAATTGGTTAGTCATTCGAACTTATTAATGCTATTAATATTTAATTAGTTGCTTATTAAAATTATAACCAACGCTTTTGAACCCGGAATGCAAAGCCCGCTGAATGGAACGGAAGAAAGGTCGCGGAACGCCAAAAAATAAACGGAACGGCTTACATTTGAGTACTCTGTAAGCCAGACTTTCAGGATAAAGCAGAATAGCTTATATGAGAACTATCCTTAATCTTCATGATAAAACTCATAATTTTTTTGGTATGCATCACGTTACAACATTTAGCGACACAAAGAGGACCTAAGCAACTTTTATACTTTGGTCGCCCCTAGTAAAACCTTGTTATTACCTCAATCTCTTTAAAGCATTTTCGATGCCGCCAGGCCTTATAAAACACGACAGTACCTCTTAACAACTAACTTTTGAAAAATTTCAAATCCATTTTCAAAAATTTCTGCACTTTTTGTGCTCGAAAATGTTGAACCAAAATATTTTTTACAAAAAATGAAATCACGAATTTGGCTGCACAAAAAAAATTGCAGAATAACTCGACTTTTTTTGATATTTTCACTTATGAGTTCATAAAACCTTCGTCGCTTTAAAAAATATCCAATTGATTGAGATATAATAAATGATATTTCCTTTATCTGGTATAGAACAGCAAATAGCACAAAAACTTATAAATTATATATTATTATATGCTTCAACAAATTATCAACAAATTAAAAAAAAAAAATAGATTGCACATGTTGAATCAAAACTTTTATACAAAAATAAACACCGGAAAGGCAAAAATTTATTTAATGCACAAAAATAAAATAAATTTAGAAATTTATTCATAAATTAGAGCAAATGTATAGAATGCTTGAAACCTTTAGATCTGCCGTGACGGCCATCAGCATATGCGTTTTCGCACCTATAAACTCTACCCGAAGTCCAATAGGAATCATCACGGTGGTGTGATCCTAATTCGTAACTGAATAACAAATTCTCGTTGAATTTCTGTTTGCTGACCCAGTTTAGGCAACTATATCACCCAAGTTTTCGCAAACAAAAAGTGGCCATATCGTACAAAAGCTCTTCTACTTCGCATCTTCTGCCCCTCAGCCACTAATTATATCGGCTTATATTTTTCCGGGCGTCTTAGCTGTACCCAATGCGGTTAAATCGATTTTTTTGTCTTCAAATTAACATTGCCTAGTGAGCGTTCAACTTGCACGCTCGTGCTTTCCTTACCAAAATTGGGCTCTAAATTCAATTTTTTATTAAAAAAAATCTGGACAGAAGCCACGCTCGTGCTTAGTTGCCTACCAATTGCGTCGAAACAAGATTATGGTGAAAAAAATGCATCGTCATGAGACGCCATCATAAGGGTGCCGCAGGATGTTCACCGACGGCACTGAAGCCATTAACAGCAATCGGTTTATACTGATAAAACAATAAATATCGGTATCAAAGTAATCGATATTTGGATCGAATCACAGAAAAACTATTCGATCCATAAAAGCCACATTACAAATCCGATCTTATTATGCTGATCACTATAATCTAACGACGCTTTTCTGCCGTTCTCCCAATGCGCCCGCAATCCATAAAGTAATACGTTAAAGATCAAATAAGTCGAGGTACTGAACGAAGTGTGGAACGGAGAACGTTCCACAGTGATAAAATTTTACTGGCAACAATGTAACAGCAACACAGCGGCTGTAGTTTTTTCCATTTTTTTTCCAATTGGCATACACTTGATTTCCGCGCTTTGATTGGTGTTTCTCAATCAACCAATCCAAAAACAGCGAAAGTGTAGTACAATTTTAAAAAAGATGTCGAAAACACCTTATCACCCTGCCTAGAATGGAAAATATGCGATTTCGCGCCCAATTTGGATACAGACAGCCACAGCTTGTTTTAGTCAAAACGGTAGCTAAACTCACATTTGGTGCAAACCCATATTTCTGGAAAAAAAGGGAAAAAATAGGGGAAAAAAAATATTATTAATCCGATTGTTTTTCAAAACAATGCTAACCTATCCTAATTCACGGTTAACAAACTCTTGGTTAAATCCCAACATACAACTCCAACAATTCGGGTGTTAATGTCGTAGCCAGTCAATCTAATTGTTCGGATGTAAGTCCGATATATTTGGGAAATAGCAATCACATGTCTGGCTCCAGCAGTCTCATAAAACCCATTTCTGAAAAATCCTGGCCCCAGCTCAAATTAGACTGAATGGCTTAGGTTGAGCCTCTTATCATCTGGAATCACAATGTTAAAAAAAATCTTGAAAGCCATTGCTCACGATGCTGAGTGTCTGAAAAATTTTACATTCTGAATCGTTTTAAAAGTATTCAAAAGCACGTCATAATTTGAAATTTGTTTTATTTGTATAAAAAGTTTTCAATAGATCAAGAAAACAAAATACTCAATTGTAGAATTGCAGAACTCCACACAAACACAATCAAAAAAAAGCTTCAAAAAGAATACATTTTGAAAAATGTAAATCTTGAAATATGACGCTCATTCATGACACACTTCTTAGATTGTTCAGCGAAAGCCGATCAAAAATATCTAATTGCTCAACCACCCCTTAAAGTAATCGTATAATAAAAGCTTTCAAAACCTAACGTGATTACGGATATTGTGCTTTTCGGCGCATATGGCACTGCACGAATCTAAGCTTAAAATCGCTTGAAATTTCGTAGTTTTTCTTTGGCTAAATTTTGCGATATTAGGCCGGCGAATTATCGGGCCTACCCCTGCTAACAGACTTTTTAAATCAAATCCCACATAATATCCGATCATTTGCCTTTTATTCCACCAAATGGCACCGTTGGGTCGAGAATAAAAAAAACTAAATCAAGTTAAAAGGAAGTATAAAATACATGGAATATTTTTTATTAGCGATCCGTCAGGCCTTGAATGACTTTAAGCTATCGTCGCTCCATGCTGATTTAAATACATCTGAGCATAATTGAGTCCCGCTATCCCATAAGATCCTCAGACAGTCCATTCTCCCCCTCCAATCAGTATTCGGATTCATGCTGAATTGCGGAGCGTTCGGCTCCAAACATAAAATTTTCGTCGATCTAATACTGGGTTCTCAATTTTCTTTTTAATTTCTTGGTCATTTTTTGCCTCTTGGTATAACCTTACCGTTTTAACTTTGATGTTTTATGGCAGATGATTGACCATTTTTTAAATAGTTAGTCATCATGAAAAATGATCGAACATATTCCAATTGAGCGACCTACTAAAAAAAAGCGTGGCGTATTCTTTATTATGTAAATACACTTATTTTTAATAAAAACTAAATAACAATTAATAAAAAACATGTCCAAATTTTTATTTATACAATAGGACTTATCAATGCATAGTCACTCATTAATTGCTGTTTATTTTGACGACTGACAATACAGAATAACTCGAGTAAATACAGATAACCGAATTCTTTCTGTAGATGCGAACGCAGGACCAGGCTTTGCTTAGAGTAGCCTGTTTGACGTTAGTTTTTGGCTTCGTAATTTTGGATCCAATGGTCGTAGTGTGTGTTGTAGCGCTTTCGAGCCAATCACTCCCGTCAAAGTGAAATTACGCAAACGAAGCAAAACTAACGTCCAAAACTAGGCGTACCAAGCCAAAGCGATGGCCTGCGTTCGAATCTAAGAAGCCACAATATGTATTGTATTACTGAGTTATCTGTATTTCACAGAATCGTCAAAAATAAAAACACATAACTCTTAAACAAATAAGATTAAAAGGCTTTTGAACAAAACCCATAACAAAAAAAAAAACACAAAAAAACTAGCATATAGTCACGACTTAATGGTGCGAAACTAAAAGAAAAGACTTAGCTAATTAAAAATCTCAAGTAATTTTTGTACCTCATCACAGCTAGAAATAACGAACGCACGCCGTATCATGATGGCAACCACACACCCACACTAGCTTTCGAGAACCTTCTCTCGGGCTTGCTTGATACATCACACCACCATTTGGATTAAAATTGAAACGGGTGGCGACGAAATCATTTTAAATTCGTCCTCACCCACCCATTCAGACCCCCCAATCTCATTAATTTGAACGAATACCAGGGCGAGAAATAATAAGTCACTACTTACCCCCACACCAAAATAAAAAAAAAAAAAAAAGAAAAACTTTATTTTTTTTTTTTTTGTTTTTCTCTTACCCCCCCAGAGTTTTTCCCGGGGTACGGACCCACAGCCCCCACTTGATTGCTTACCCTTCGGGAAAAAAAAAAATTAGTATGAAAACCGGTTTTTTTTTTTTGGCCCCGTTGACGGAGTTTCCACGGCAATAAACATTTTTGAATCGGGAAGAGACAGAATAGGCCTAATTAATTAATAGTTTTTTTTGTTGTCCTTTTGAATAACGATTAAAAATTTTTAGCGTCAGATCAGAAGCCACACTGTTTTCTATTTCTCTCTCGAACATTTTGTGGAAAGTGATTTTTTCCTTTGATTTCTGAATAAACAAAATTTCTGGGTAGCTCTGCTTTTTTTTTTTTCAGGTTTTTGTTTTTTTTTTTTTTTTTTTTTTTTTTTTTTTTTTTCTTTTTTTTTTTTTCCAAAAAAATTATTGTTTAAATTGATGGGGTTTTTCTGGTAAATTTTCTTCTTCTAAAGATGCTGAACTAGAAAAACCAATACATGCCCTAGCGCTGCGACTGGGCCATGGGACTAATAATTGAAGATAGAACAATGCTAAAAAGTTGACATCAAATAATAAATTCATATTTATGAAAAAATGTTCCAAGAAAAGTTTCCTTCTCAATTGAAGAGTTCCATTCTTACCTCTTAATTCAGGGCTGCGAGGGGTTTGAGAAAGAAGAAACAATGGAAGACAACGAGATGTGGCGTTTTTTGCGGACTGGCTAATCCTACAAGAACCCCTTCTCGGCCTATCCGATTAATAAGAATAGGACCAGAGTCTTTGGCCTTTCTGGTTCGGGGGATAGACTCCTCTTGTCTCTTTTGTTTGTTGTTTTATTTTACTCTGACAGCAGTGGGCTGTTTCATATTAAATACTGATTGATCCTTCCTACAAACACAATCAGAACCGGATCACCTAATTAATCCTCACCACACAACTCTCCCTAAGATCTTCGAATTGGAAAGTTTGTTTCCTTCTGAATAAGAATTCGGTTTCGGAACAACCGATTTCTGACTGTAACCTGCATTATACTCGAAAGATTTTATCCCATTATCGAAAAAAAACTATTCCACCACTCTAGAAGAACCCACCAAACTTCGACAGCTCGACTAATTTGAATTCAAATTGACTTGTAGCCAGGAAACGCGTTTCGTATCACTGTATTATTGTGCCAAGTAACTACTCGCCAATTTCGCCCGATCATTATTTCGAGGATCATTATACTCGCTGGAGTACAAAAATCGAAAAAATTTTATTTTTAGAGCAAAAAATAATAAATTCAAAACAGAATTTTCAAAATCTGATTGTTGAAAAAAATTTTTCGAAAGTGGAAAATATGCTAAGGCAAATTTTGAAGATGTCAAGACATTTCAGATTATAAATTTTACGCTGATGACGAAGAAGGAACTTTTAACAAAAAATACTTTAGTAATATTCTATAAGCTAATTTCCTGAATTGTTGAATATTTGAACCAAATTGGAATCTAGAAAATTGAACGACTTTAAAATACTTTTTTCGTTTAAGTTTTATTTTAAAAAATTATATTTTGATGTAGTGTAGCATGTCACCATAATTTTCGACTATAGAACATAATGGGTGGATTGTCCGAAACTCTTGAGGGGAATAAATATATTGCAAAACGAAAAAAATTATGGAAAATTTTTTGGTATTGTCACGTGATCAAAATATAGCGATTTTTCGTTTTTTTTCAGTATTTAATTATATAAAAGCAGATGCCAAAATCGGTAGTCTTTTTGGTCAGACAGTCACTTATGAATAAATAGAACTAAGAAGTTTCGGAACAATCCACCCATTATTTCTATAAGTCGAAATTAATGGTGAACATGCTAACAATACATCAAAATATAAATTTTTTAAAATAAATTAAACGAAAAAAGTATAAAGTCGGTCAATTTTCTAGATTCCAATTGGTTCAAATTTCAACCAATCAGAATTCAGCTCTTATAGAAATATATACTAAAGTATATTTTTAGTAAAAAAGTTCATTTTCGTCATCAGCGTAAAATTTATAATCTGAAAATGTTTGATCTTCAAAATTTGCCTAGAATATTTTCCACTTTCGAAAAATTTTGTCAAAATCAGATTTTGAAAATATGTTGAATTTATTTATTTTGCTTAAAAAATAAAATTTTTGTCGATTTTTGTCTCCAGCCGAGTATAATGATCCTCGAATAATGATCGGCGAAATTGGCAGTAGTTACTTGGCAAAATACAGTGATACCGAACGCGTTTCCTGGCTACAAGCTCATTTGAATCAAATTAGTCGAGCTGTCGAAGAATTTGGTTCTAGAGTGGAATCAGTTTATATTTTCGCATTAATGGATAACTTTGAGTATAATGCAGGTTACAGTCAGAAATACGGTTTGTTCCGAACCGATTTCTTATCAGAAGGAAAACAAACTTCAATTCGAAGATCTGGAGAGTTTGTGAGGACATTTAATAGAGATCGACGGTTCTATCCCGAACAAAAAGATATTTTATATGATAGGCAGGGTTCTGACAATCTTGTTTCTTCAAAACTGCAGCCCCTTGAACAGAACTCATAATGAGAATTTCTGGACATTATTAATATGAATTTATTATGAGTCAATTTGGCAATTGTATTCTTCATTTATTATAAAGTCATTGGCCAGTCAGGCTAGGATGTTATCGGTTTTTCAGCATTGGAAATTTACAATAATTTTGAAAAACCGAAAAGTACAGAATTTTTCAGAAATCAAGAAAAAATTTTCCAAAAATGTTCGAAGAAATGCTGGCTTCTGATTGGCTAAAAATTTATCTTATTCAAAAAGGGAAATATTATTATAGGCCTATTCTGTCGATCAAAATGTTTGCAACGTCAACTCCGAAAAACGGTTTATACTAATTTTTTCGATATAAGATCAACGCCGACGGAAAAATGAAGTTTTTTTATTTAAAGTGGCTTTATTTGGTCAAAATTAATGAGATTTCGAATTTGGTGAGACGAAATAAAATGATCGCCACCCTTCAATTAATCCAAACTTAACATTGTATCAACCAACCGAGAAAGTCGAAAGCTAGTTTCACCAATCAATGAGCGCGTTCGATTATTTTCTAGCCTGTTGATGAGGTACACAAATTATGAGATTTTTAACTTAGCTAAGTTTTCTTTGATTTCGTCACGCATAATCGAGCTGATTAATGATAGTTTTTTTTTAAAGATGGGTTGTTCAAAGCCTTTTATACTTTGTAAAGTATGGTGTTATTTTGACGGATCTGAAATACAGAATAACTCAGTAAATACAAAATACCATATATGTGGCTTTAGATTCGAACGCGCAGAGCACCAGTCGCTTTGCTAGAGTAGCCTAGTTTTGACGTTAGTTTTGCTTCGTAAATTCACTTGACGGGATGATTGGCTCGAGAAGCGCTACAGACACACCACTCCGCGCATGTGATCCAAATTACGAAGCAAAACTAACGTCAAAACTAGGCTACTCTAAGCAAAGCCGATGGTCCGCGTTCGATCTAAGAAGCCACATATATGGTTATCTGTATTTACTCGAGTTATTTCTGTATTGTCAGATCGTCAAAATAAACACATTAATGATAGTCTATCATAAATAAAAAAAATTTGGCATGTTCTTTATTAATCTTATTTAATTTTATTAAAATAGTTTATTTCATAATAAGAATACCCACGCTTTTTTAGTAGGCGCTCATTGGAATATGGTTCGATCATTTTTTATGATGACTAATATTTAAAAAATATCATCATCTGCCATAAAACATTAAGTTAACGGTAAGGTAATCCAAATGCAAAAAAATGACCAAAAATTAAAAAGAAAATGAGAACCCAGATAATAGATTCGACGAAAATTTTATGTTTGGAGCCGCAACCTCCGCATTTCAGCATGAATCCGTAATTACTGATTGGAGAGAATGGACTGTCTGGGATCTTATGGGGATCAGGGGACCTCAATTATCTGCAGATATTTTAAATCACATGGACGACGATATTAAAGTCATTCAAGCCACGGATCAGCAATAATAAAAATTCAATGTATTTTATATTCCTTTAACTTGATTTAGTTTTTTTTTATTCTCGACCCAACGAGTGCATTTGGTGGAATAAAAGCAAATGATCGGATATATGATCGGATATTGATTAAAAAAGTTGTACAGGGGTAGGCCCGATATCGCCGGCCTAATATCGCAAAATTAGCCAAAGAAAAACTACGAAATTTCACGATTTTTAGCTTAATTCGTGCCAGTGCCCATATCGCCGAAAAAGCCAATATCACCGTAATCACGTAGGTTTTGAAAGCTTTTATTATAAATTACTTTAAGGGGTGGTTGAAGCAAATTAGATATTTTTGAATCGGCTTTCCTGAACAAACTAAGAAGTGTGTCATGAATGACGTCATATTTCAAGATTTAATTTTTCAAATCTATCTTTTTGAACTTTTTTATGATTGTGTTTGGTGGAGTTTGCAATTCTACACATTTTGGTATTTTAGTTTTTTTGAATCTATTGTAAAACTTTTTATAAAATAAAACAAACTTTTCAAATTATGACGTCATTTTGAATAAGCTTTAAAAACGATTAGAATGTAAAATTTTCAGACCATCAGCATCGTGACATGCTTTCAAGATTTTTTTAACATTGCTGATTCCAGATGATAAGAGCTCAAACTAAGCCATTATAGTCTAACTTTAAGCTGGGCCAGAATTTTCAGAAATGGTTTTAATGAGACTGCTGAGCCAGACATGGATGCTATTCAAATATATCGGACTTACATCGAAAAATTAATTACTGCTGACATTACACCAATTGTTGGATTGTATGATTGGGATTTACCAAGAGTTGTTAACCGTGAATTAGGATAGGTTACATTGTTTTGAAAAACAATCGGATTAATAATATTTTTTTTCCTATTTTTTCCCTTTTTTCAGAAAATTGGGTATACCAAATGAGTTTACTACAGTTTAGTGACTAAACAAGCTTGTGCTGTCTGTATCCAAATTGGTCCGAATCCAATATTTTCATTTACAGGGTGTAAGGTTTTTCCATTCTTTTTTAAAATTGTATACACTTTTCGCTGTTTTGATTGGTTGAATTTGAGAAACAACCAATCAAAAGAGCGGAAATCAAGTGTATCCAATTTGAAAAAAAATGGAAAAAACTTACACCCTGTAGTTTGCTGTTAACATTTTACAGTAAAATTTTAACTCACTGTTAAACGTTCTCCGTCACACATTCGTCAGTACGTCGATTTTATTTGATTTTAACGTATTACTTTTATGGATGCGGCGCATTGGAGAACGGCAGAATAATGGGATCGTTAGAGTTATGTGATCAGCATAATAAGATCGGATTGTATTGGTTTTATAGGATCGAATAGTTTTTCTGATTCGATCCAAAATAGTCGTTACTTTTGATCCGATATTATTGTTTTATCAGTATACCGATCTTTATGCTTCAGTGCAGTCGGTGAAATTCCTCGGCCACCCTTATGATGCGTCATCATGACGATGCATTTTTTCACAATAAATTTGTTTCAGACCAATTTGGGTACACTAAGCACGAGCGTGCTTTCTGTACCAATTTTTTTTTAATAAAAAATTGAATTTAGACCAATTTTGGTACAGAAAGCACGAGCGTGCTAAGTGAACCTACCTAGGCAATGTATACTGAAGACAAAAAAAGTCGATTTGCCAAATTGGGTACACTAAGCACGCCCGGAAAATATAACCATATAATAGGTGGCTGGGGAGAAATCGAAGGAGAAGATGCTTTTGTACGATATGCCACATTTTGTTTCGAAAACTTGGGTGATATAGTTCCCTACTGGGTCACAATACAAGAAATTCAACGAGAATTGTTATTCAGTTACGAATTAGGAATCACACCACCGATGATTCCTATTGGACTTCCGGGTAGAAAAGTTTATAAGGTAGCAAAACATATGCTGATGGCTCACGCAAGCTAAAGGTTTCAAGCATTTATACATTTCTTAATTTATGAATAAATTTCTTAAATTTATTTTCATTTTTGTGCATAAAATAATTTTTGCTTTCCGTGTTTTTTTGTATAAAAGTTTTGATTCAAATGTGCAAATTTTGTTGATAAAATTTTGTTGAACATAATAATATATAATATTTATAAGTTTTTGTGATATTTGCTGTTATACCAGATAAAGGAAATATCAACTTATAATTAATATCTTCAATCAATTGATATTTTTTAAAAGCACGAGGTTTTATGACTCATAAAAGTGAAAAATATCAAAAAAATCGAGTTATTCTCAATTTTTTTGTGCACAATTCGTGATTTCAGTTTTTTGTAAAAAAAATTTGGTTCAAAATTTTCAGCACAAAAAAGTGCAGAAATTTTTGAAAATAGATTTGAAATTTTTCAAAAGTTGTGTTAAGGAGGTACTGGTCGCTTGTTTTATTAAGCCTGTGCGGCATCGAAAATGCTTTAAAGAGATTTGAGGTAATAACAAAGTTTACTACCGACCAAAGTATAAAAAAGTTGGCTTAGGTCCTCTTGTGTCGCTTAAATGTGTAAAAGTGTATGCATACAAAAAAAATTTGAGTTTTTATCATAAGATTAAGGATAGTTCTACAATATAGCTATTCTGGCTAATATCCTAAAAGTCCTGTACAGAGTATCAAATGTAACGCGTTCCGTTTATTTTTTGCGTTCCGCGACCTTTCGTTCCGTTCCATTCAGCGGCTTTGCATTCCGCGTTCAAAACGTTCCGTTTTGGTTAAATTATTAATAAGCAATTTACTTAATGTGATTTTTTAAAGTTAAAAATATAGGATATTAATTAATAGGTTGTACCTTTATTTTTATCTTGTCAAACTTAAAAATCTAAATGCATTTGAAATTGAAAGGTTTTTAAGAAAATATGAAATACCAATAATTAAGAATTTTTATTGGCTATGAAATGTTGAATAAATAATTGATTTTTCTTGCTATAAATTCAAAATTACAGATAAAACACAAACAATTTTTCGATTCGAGCTTGATTCGATTTTTTCTTGGCTAGAGCTTGTTTCTGGCGTCAAAATTTCAGATAATTCCCTTATTTTGTCTTTAGCCAATAGTGGCCATGTGTTTGAAGCTGATTCTAGGTGGATGTAGATTTCATTTTTTTCTATTTCTGGAATATAACTTTCAACAACCCTTCTCTTAACCCCCACCTGTTTGAAATGTTATATTACCCACCTGCAAATGAGTGTTTTAAAACACACTAGTATTCAAACTTGACAAAAAGGAGATAAATATGGATTTTTTTCTAATTCAAAACCGCAAGAGCGGGACCTCAACGAATTTTCGGTTAAAACAGAATAAACTATTGTTAGATAAGTATGAAGAAAAATTTTTAGTAATTTGAATGTAAAATTTAACCATTAAAAATGCGTAGGCGGAAAAATGTTTTTCGTATAAAATAAATTAAAAGTTCTTGATTTTTGGAAAATTTTGAAAACTTTGAATTATTATAATCCCCACCTGCACGAGATGTTCTATCTAGATACCTGCACGAGTGTTTCAGATCACACACGTAGTATTTGCTTGAGATTAAAAAAGCTGATCTCAAGAATAGCTTTTTCGATTTTGACATTAATATTTATGATGTCTAAATTGAATGGTTTGCCGCAGTTTCAAATAAAAAATATTACGCAAAATATGTTTTGGAGGCTCTGTTCACCACCAGGTGGTGCCGAATGCGAAAATTAATAACGCAAAAATGTTCCACTCCGAAAGTAACTCTTAAAAGTAATGCACTCCAAATAATGCATTTCCGGTCTGATGAGAAATTTCGGAAACTCACCAAAATTCTTGAAATTAAAAATAAGGGGAACTTTCGGTGGGCTGTTCTGTTATTCTGCTGGCCAAAATGACACTTTCCCAATATATTTTTGGTCTCTGTTATTTGAAACACAATTTCACATATTCTAACAGATAAAAATAAACTTCAAGGTAGGATCTCATGTTTCGAGGGTCAGAGTCAAAAATTTGTAGTTTTTGAATAATAACACGAAGTATTTCATATAAACTTTTGATCAGCTCCCAGTTCAGCGGATGATTAACTAGTTCAAAGTTTTGATCCTGAATAGCATGTAGTGTTGAGTAAATCGATTCACTTTCAATTAATGCTCCTAATGAAGTATATAAACTTCGGAATCTGATGTCAAAATTTTTTGGTATTTGAGGGAAAACTTCTATCTCACTTATAACATAATCCTTTTCGCTTTCTGTCAAAGAATTGAACTCCGAATCCCAAGCAAGAATTTAATTTTGGTTCACGAAAAAAGTATTTTTTTCAGTTTAAGTCAAAAACTAATTTATAGCCTATCTGGGCCAGAATGAAATGTAACCTGAAACTCCTCGGCCATCCTAGCCTTGATTTATCAACATTTTATTTCTTATTTTCATTATTAGAAAGTTGTTAAAAATGATATATAAAAAATATTCATTTAATAAATTTAAAAAATGCAAGTCTAAAATTTGAAAAATAAAGTAAAAACGGAGCGCCAGATTCCAAAGGAACGACAGTCGCGTTCCGTTCCATTTGATACTCTGGCCCTGTATGGCTATTTTTTGTGTTAACCAACTACACTACGTTGCCCGACATTTCGAGTCGGATATTTCTCATATGGCGCGAATAAGTCGCACGACTAATCGCTCGACCTAATCGCTCCTTACAACTGTCCGTGGCCAAAATAGCAAAAAAATGGTCCTTTTCGGCATATTTGAGACATATTTAAGATGAAAATCGAAAAACCACCGTAGTAATTTTTTTGCTATGCTATTTCACAACTTATGTGTGAGTTTTAATATTTTCTGAAATAGGACAATAAAAATACGACTTTAAAAACAATTTATTGCTCCCGGTTAACCTCAATTACCGGTTGGTTCTGCATGCGATCTTGAAAATTACCAGCAAAAGTTGGTCACGAGATTATGAAGTATGATTCCAGAGATTTTTATGATATTATTATGTAGCAATAAAAAGTTATGAGCCCCGAAAAAAGTCTGACTGGCCTATAGAACCCCCTTAAGGGTGTGGTGAAGCACATTTTTTCCGAAAATTTTTTCACGTGACCTTGAAAAATTCATATTTTTGAGTTTGGGGTCGAATTGCAAAAAAAACGCCACTGTAAAGTTTCTATTGTTTTGTACTACAGCGGGGTGCGGCGTATAGTTAGAAAGTTTGTCGCCAAAAAAACCTAACTATACGCGTAATTTTAACTATACGCTACTTTCTAACTATACGCGTACTTTTGGGAAAATGTGCTCTGATTGGTCAATTTTTACAATATCTAGAGTTTAAAATGCGTTAAAATTTGGTCAGAGTAAGAATTTTTAGTGATTTAAAGTTAATTTTTCGTTACAAATCTTCTAGGATGTATAAATTTAATTTATTGAAAAAAAATGAAATAAAGTTAATTTAAATAAACATGAATTCGAAAAGATTTATCCGAAAATCGTTTAAATGTCAAGGAAACAATGAAAATTATGAAAAAAATATGCTCACAGTAAATCACTCTCAGAAAACCAGAAAAACTAAATATTTTAATCTGAATAACAATTGGCCCATTTTCAAGCTAGCCGCCATTGTCTGCGAGACTTGAAAACATGTTTTTCAAACTCCTTGAAATACCGACACTTCATTGGTCAATCTGAACATGTTTTTAAAAAAGTGTATTTTCATTGTCGCGCCGACCAGAGAATCTTGGTCTGAAAATCTGGTTTAAAACGCCTATCTTTTGCCTAGGAACGTTTGAAAAAAAGCCCTATCTTTTGCCTGTAACTATACGCCGCACGCCAGGAACGAATAAATTTATTTTTCAAATGCGTAGGTTTTTGCGGAGACTTACGTAGGTT
Organism: Oikopleura vanhoeffeni; assembly: GCA_004367855.1. Classification (NCBI taxonomy): domain Eukaryota; kingdom Metazoa; phylum Chordata; class Appendicularia; order Copelata; family Oikopleuridae; genus Oikopleura; species Oikopleura vanhoeffeni. The sequence goes on along the minus strand of SCLH01000077.1, from coordinate 38,035 downwards.
TTTGCGTGGAATCTAACTATACGCGTATAACTATACGCCGCACCCCGCCGTAGTTTTTGCATTGAGCTAATTTGCAAACTTAACCTGGGAGGAGATAGATTTTTTGAGGCGTAATGTCCAAAAAACGGTGGTTTTTTGCATGTTGTAGAAAAAATATAGGACTTATCGACAAAAACATCCCTGTAAAGTTTTGAATAGTAATTATACAGGTTGTATCAAAATTTGGGTTTTTTTCATAATAAAACCGGAGAGGAGATAGATTTTCCGTTATGCTTTATGTCTTCTTGTTTCGCTTAAGGAGATTATGGGTGTAAATAAAACAAGAGTTGAAGAAAATTGTTTCTTCGTTCTCGAATCGTGGGTAAAAAACTATTATGAAAAAATATCACGCTCTGATTGGTCGCTCTTGACAAGAACCAACCCATACACTGATCATAACAATGACAACACATGTTGTTATTTTTTCTCTCTCACCTGTGCATCGAAATTATATAGAATGAATCCGTTTTTTCACGCTAAAAATCAACAGAGAATTCTCTTTTAAACTTACGAGAATTTTCGCAGACGTCATACGTTTCATAAATAGTATGTTTTGTTCAATTTGAAGCAAAATTGACCGAGAATAAAAAGATTTTCTGAATTTAATTTTCACCGCTTAAAAACCGAAGGAGATTTTTTCAAACCGGATGACTTACAAGCTATGTGAACACGTCGTACTTTCAGGAAACATCTTTGTTTGATTCAATTTAAAGCAAAATTGACCGACAATTAACAACTTTTGTGATTTGAGAACATATTTTAAACGTTTTTTCAGTACAGCACCGTAGAGCCACCCTTCACCAGAATCAGAAAATTTACTTGCAGTTGATAGAGAAGGTTTTAGTCTACAGAATTTTTCTTCTCATTTATTCTTATTTGCCCGTTATCAACCCTTCCAGTCCAGCTGAGGAGAAGGCTATTTCCCCAGCAATTCCAACATTCTACACCCACAACCCCCTGAAGGGGTATCCCGGTCCCTAATTTGACATATTCTCGATTAAATATTAGCCAAACACGACTTCAAGAATATAATTCAGATTAGCAAGTTTGTAGAACTAGCCTTCATCTTGGTAAAACATGTGTCAAAACTTTTTGCATGCATACACTCCCAGACACATAATCGAGACAGGGAGACCTAAGCCAAAACGAAAATCTATCTCTTCTCAGGTTTTATTTGAAATAAACCTTCATTTTAACATAACCTGTATAATTTGTATTTAAAACTTCTGAGGAGCGCTTTTGTCGATAAGTGCTATATTTTTTTCTAGAATATGCGATAAACCACGTTTTTTGGACTTTGTTCAATCACAAAAAATCTATCTCCTCCTAGTTTAAATTTCAAAATTCACTGAAATTTTTGCAAACGGTAGCTCGAAACAAATAGAAACTTCTGACGAGCCCTTTTTTTCAATTTTGACCCCAAACTCAAAATATGACTTCTTCAAGGTCACGTAGAAAAATTTCCGAAAAAAAAAGTGCTTCAATTTTTTTGAAAGTAGGCTCAAAAGAAAGCTGGGGAAACCCTGAAGAGAAAGTTGGCTTACGTCAACCCGATATTTCGAAGTTTTAGTGGTCAAATTGACACAAACGTTATTTTAGAACATAATTTTGAGAAAAATACTTAAAAATCGAAAAAATGCAAAATTTTCGAAGTTTTTTTTGTTGTCATTTGGGTTGTTTTATGTGTTCAAAACATAAACAATTGATTTAGTGGATTTTTATGACATAATAACTGCAGAAAATGTAGGAGCCGGGATACCCTTAATTGTCACGGAGTGTAAGTATACAAAAAAGTTTTGGCACATTTATGACGCAAGCTGAAGGCTAGTTCTACAAACTGGCTAATTTGAATTATGAGTTTTGCAAAGGAGCTTTGGCTTATATTATGACCGTCGAAAAACTGAAGCGTTTTTCATACGGATTTTGCGACTGGACCTTAATGAGCAAAATAAACATCGCTACTTTACATTATTTTGAGTGGGCAATTTTTAATCAACTTTCTTTCGCCCACTACCTAATCCTAATTATCTTTACAATTTCGCTCAAATTTTCCGACTGAAGTTTTCGCGATTTTTCAACTCTCGCGCACTTTCGATTATGTAAAAACTCCATATTTTCTCACATTGCTAATTGTGATTACTTGCACAAAACGCGCCAAAGGAGCAAGATCTGAGTATTTAAACTCGCAATACTTTCTAAAATGTTAATTTGGGTAATTCTGATGATGCTGAATAAAGCGAAACGTTAATTATTCATTTATATTTATAATCTGAATTATATCCTCGAGGCCCTGTTTGGCTAATAATTTATCTAGAAAATGTCAAATAAGGAACCACCATACCCTTAAATTGTAGCTCAAACTTGATTGAAAACCTATTGATAGAGTCTATGAAACGTATCAAAAAATGAAATTGCCCGGCCAAGTTGGTATGACTTTATCTGGTGATTTTGCTGTGCCTTTGGGCTCACAATCTGAGGAACAATTTTCTGGAGAAGATTCTGCTGCTGCTCTCAGGTGGAACACTTTCCATATAAACTGGATTCTGGATCCTTTACTCTCTGGAAATTGGCCAGAAATGATGACTGATCAAGTACCAATTGCAAGACTACCTAGATTTAGCTTGCAAGAGCAAAATTTACTTAAAAATAGTATTGATTTTGTTGGAATTATGCATAAAACATATCAAGTTGTGTCATTGAGGGAACAACAAAGTGATATTGAAGCAGACAGCTACAGTCATGATGTAAATGTTACAGTTCAGTTTGACTGGAAAGCTAGACAGGATCGGAAAATTTATTTTGCAGCAGATATTTTTCACCCGATTTTATCGATTTTTGGTTTTAGCGGATATAAACCAATAATTATCGGTCAAAAATTCCCGAAAAAAAATTAAAATCGTAAAAATGGCTCTGCAGTGACAAGTAGCTCGTAACGTTATATTATGGCCAAAAATTATAAATAATATCGTATGAACCAGTAGCGATATAATAATCATGATAAAAAGCCGTTCTGTCAAAAATTTATTTTCACATTTACATGTTGGAACATGTTGAAACATCTATCAAACCGACAATTGACTCCGAACATCAAAAAAAATTGTGAAAGTGAGCACATGTGGCGCTAGGGATAAAATTTAAAAAATTGCTGTATTTAAATAACAAAAATAATTTTGACCAATTAAAATAAAGCAAAAATATTATTAATTTGAATTAAATTTGTACAAACTTAGTTTGTCAAACTATGTCGTCAAATTTATTCACCTTAAAAAAGATTTGTTAGAAAAAACATCTTTCTAGAAAAATTATATTTTGCTGTCTTCTATTTATTTTTCAGTGTTGTTTATTGTATAAAACACTTTGAAAATGAATTATCAATAAGTTCGAAACATTTCAGACTAAAATAAAATTTATAAAGATGAATATATTAAAAGCCGAAATCATTCATTTAGCTAAAATTAAGAGCTAAAAAAGTTTTATTTCAAAATTTGACTGTTCTGAGATTTTTTAGAGATCACAATTTTTTTTTGAAAATTTTGAAAATTCCATAAAATGGCGCTCTCAGATTAGGGTGTCACCTTTGGAAGCTAAAACAGAGACTAAGAGAGTTATAAAGAAACTGAGGAAGCAATTCATAACGATTTTTTGCAAAAAATAATAATAATAAAAAAAAAAAAATTGAAAAATTTTCAAGTTTTTTTTCAAAATTTTTCAAAAATCTAGATTTTCAAATGACCGGAAGTGATCAAATATGGGCATCAAACGATAGAAGAACAAATTTTAAGAGTTTTGGCTAAAAATAAATTTTGAAAAATCTTGTTTTTTCTTTAAATTATCGGTACAAAAATTGAATTTTTTTGTGATGAGTCATTGAGTTGGCTGTAAAACCGGAAGTTGACATCAAAACAACCGGAAATAATTTCGTTTTGAAAAAAGGTCCTATAGAAGAGTCTTGCAAAATTTAAAAATTTTCTGAAATCTTCAACCCAGGGGGCTTTTGCTTTCAAATTGAAGAATATGTCATTTTTGCTATTTTTAGCTATTTTTTGATATGTTTCGCTCTATAAAACCGGAAGTTGACATCAAAACAACCGGAAATAATTCCGTTTTGAAGAAAAGGTCCAATAGAAAAGTCTTGCAAAATTTCAAATTTTTCTGAAATTTAAAACCCAGTGGGCTTTTGCTTTCAAATTGAAAATATGTCATTTTGCTACTTTTTAGCTAATTTTTGATTCGTTTGGCTCAATCACAAAAAACTCTTGCTGTAAAATCTCAAATTAGGGCTCAATTAACTTGACTTATATAACAGACAACATACGTGTGCTGAAGTTTGGGTTTAAAATTGTCTTATTTTAGAAATTTTGTACTAGGAATAAAAAAAAGTTGAAAAATTTGCCAATTTGTTTACATTTATTATAGAAAAAATCCGCCACTTGCATTTGAACCATCTTATTTTACTTAATATGATTGAGCATTATTTCATGAAGTATATACAAATCATTTCGGTACCCAAAATATTTTACTTCCCAAAAATTTTTTATCAAAAAACCGACTGCTCACCTGTGTCTATTTTGGTCATTTTAGACACCAAGGAGTTAAAATTTTGTAATGTCATAAGCCAATTTTTTGTTCCAAATTAACTAAGGAACAAGATGAACAAGATGAATGTAAAAGAAATTGCTCATTTTCGATTTTTTTCTCAGTCAAATCCGAAGGTGACACCTTATCTCAGATTTAGTCGAAATTTGACTTTATGAAATAATCGAAATTTGTTCATTTTGATTCAACTTTTAACCAGCGGTTCATCAACATGAATCAGGCCTTCATCTTTGCACGGCAATCAATAACAATTGAGTCAAAACGCCTGCAAAATTGGCTTCAAATTTGTGGTGAAAATCCAGTTATGTGATCACCGAATAAAATAATTATTCTTTATAAGACATCGGCTGCTTATCAACGAATGGGTAAAAACGCAAACTCTGTGTTAGAAATGTTGAAATATGTCAGTTCTAGCATGAAATCACAAGGATTTGATAAGCCAATCATTTTCATGGCTGGATCGGCTGGAGAAGGCGAAGCTATTAATGCTCTTGACAAGCGTCGAAGGAAAAAGAGAGCAAAAAAAATCTAACAGTTTTTTAAAAACAATTTACCAAATTATAAATTTCGAAATTATAAATTTTCAAAATTTCACATGAATTATTTAATTTGTAACCGGACTAGCAGACAAGTTTTGCGTAGTGAAAATGTTTTGTGAAGTGGTTTAGGTTTTTATTATTGGTTCACCCTTAGGTTACACTTTTTATGTTTTTGTGCGTTGGGCGCAGAAAACGAATGATCTCATGCATAATTAAGTCGCTTACTAGATTTTCATCGCTGAAACCACTACACTCCAAAATTAATGAATGCACTCTTGAAAATAAAACGAGGTTAACTAGATGAAAAGGTCACAAATAAATAATTTATTTTTTATTTCATTTTGTTTATCTTGTACTCAGTAATTTTGCAGATACAGCTATGACTTCTGATCACCAGAAACAAGTTATGATCCATGGAATTCTCAATCAAGTTTTAAAAGCTGTAAAAACTGAAAGAATCAATGTCATCGGTTATATTCATTGGAGTTATGTAGACAGTTACGAATGGGTCAACCAATATGGTACCAGTTTTGGACTAGTCGGCGTTAAATGGAATTCAGCTAACAGAAAATGGCAAAAATTTGAAAATACTAGTAATGTTTGTAAAAATTTCATGAAAAAACTTTTGGAAATCAGGAGTGCTTTAAGTGACCAAGATTGTCTTACCTCCTATAGTCTGTGCTTGACCCTATGGTCCACCTGTGAAAATTTCCCAAATCTGATACCTCCATAAATTGATGACAAAAAGCGCGCTCTCAGTGACCAAATTTTTTTTTCATTTTTGATCCCGTTGAAGGTCTGTATTTTTTGCAAGCAATATCGATAGAAAAATATATTGTCTTGAACGGGGTCAAGCACGACAAATTGAGATAACTTAACACGCGCTTTAACTGTTAAATTTTATAAACTTTATCAGAAAAATATTTTAATAAAACAAAGTTTGTGACTGGTCTTGTCAAGTTGTTTATGTATAGTAAAAAACATGTTATTAAATTAAATTGAACTTTGTTATTGGTTGACACGTGTCATGTGCTCTTGCGCGCACGAGCGTGGATGCGAAGAAGAGAAGTAAGACCACTACACTCTCCAATAACCAAATTAATTCTCGAAATAAAATTAATAAAACTACACTGTAGGTTAACACGACAAAAATGGTCACAAAAGTTTTGTTCATTGATAAATCAAATTTATCACAATCTCGGTCACTTATTACAGATTACTTATAAAATTCGAAAATAAGTTCTGTAAGAATTTTAGGAAGTAGAATAAAAAAATCCATAAAATAATTTATATTCTTTTCCAAACCTAAGTCCATCTTCAAAATGCTTATTATCTCTAAAGCGTGTGTTCGAATCCCACTGATGTTGTCTTATTGATTGTCTTAGTGATTGCTTGAGTGATTAACACCGATCAGCTTTGGCGGTCTCAATATCAAGCACCCGTTTAACCATACAGTATGTACCATACTCAAGACAATCACTAACACAGCATTAGTGGGATTCGAACACGAGCTATAGAGATAACAAGCATTTTTAAGATGGACTAAGGTTAGGAAAAAGATATCCTTCAAAATTTTGGAAGTCAAAAAAATAATACAGCTTGATTTTTCAAATTCTTATCCTCCCACAGAGAAAGAATAATCAAACCTTTTGGTTACTGGTTTGCTGACCTGGTAGAACAAAAAGGATTTCAAAACCGAGAAATGATCTGTGATGAACCTCTGGCTTCTAGAGATCGAATTGATGATATAAAATTGCCAAAGGATTTCATTTGGGCAACTGCTACAGCAGCAACTCAAATTGAAGGTGGTTGGAAACAAGATGGCAAAGGAGAATCTGTATGGGATCAGTTTTCTCATCAAAATCCGTCTCCTATTAAGGATGGTAGCTGAATTTTCCAAATCTGAAGTAATCACTCGATTTAAAGAGAGCAAAGGTCGCTGGAATTGCCTTTTATCAAAAAATGGCCAAACAGGGCATTTAGGATACTTATCAGATAAGCAATTTTGTAAAACTTTTCTAAAGCCTGTGAAAATTAAATGTGAAAACTAATTTGACACATGAAGGACCTTAACCAAAATCGTTATACTATTTCCTAATAGGGTTCATCTTGAAATTAGTTGACCTTTGACATAACGTGAGGTCAATAACGTAGGTAAACTTCATCGCGAGCGGTTTTTTTCATAATTTTCTATATTTTACTAGAAAACCACCGTTTTTAGCCAATTATTTTAGGAAAAACAATCTCCTCTTAAAAAATAATTGAATTCGTTCATAATTTTTAAAAAACTAGCTCTCACAAAAACCAAACTTTTTCTTGAATGTTTTTTGAGATTTCGACCTCAGAGTCAAAATATGATTTTTTTAAAGACTCATGAGAAACATTTCAAATAAAAAAATGCTTCATTTTTTTTTTGAAAATATGCACAAAGAACGCCATTGAAACACTGGTCAAAAGTCTGATTACCTGAACCCGATAAGTTTGAGTGCTCAAAAAACAACAAAACGGTAAAATTTCGGATATTTTTTTATAATTTGATTGATAGTGCATTTTTAACTACACCGGGATTCCGTTCTAGGATCGTTATCGATATACAGGAGATGAAGAGTCCTCATTGAGGACTCATCAACAAAACTATTTCTGTATTACACACAAAAACATACTGAGTTTAAATCCTCTGCCTGTCCGAACGACAAGTCAGAGATCGGAATTTTGGACAATTTTACCGCGTCCAGTCGAAAAATGTCCTATATCGATGACGGAACCTCCTGGAACATTTTAGCCAGATTTTTAGCCACAATTTTTATATAATTCGGGTTTTGAAAACGATCTATCCGATTGACTTCTTAGATAGTTCAAACTGAGCACAACCATTTAGAGAAAAATAAATTAAAAAAATTGTCCGAATCAGACAATTGTTTCCAATTTGTGTAACAAAAACTGATAATTAAACAATTTCTGACAGTAATCTCAGAACAAAAATTAAAAAAAAGGGTCCGATTTGGACCCATTATTTCTTTATTTTATTATTCACTTTGGCTAAAAATCTAGCTTAAATGTTCCAGGAGGTTCCGTAATCGAAATTTTATTATCGAAAAAAATGCAAACGAATTTCAACTCGAAAAATCCAATTCGGAATCGGCGATTCCTGCAACCAGTACCCCTTGTCAAGTATTCCAATTTTTTTGAATTAATTCACGAGTAAAACTTCATCAATTTGACTCCCCTCTTAGAACGGAGACACTCCAGATATTGCTTGTGATTCATATAACCAAATGGACCGTGATATTGGATTGATGAAGCAATTAGGATTAACTCATTATCGATTTTCAATTTCTTGGACTAGAATTTTACCATTTGGCTCCGGTCGAGTCAACCAACCAGGAATTGATTATTACACAAAACTTATCGATAATTTGTTGGCGGCTGGTATAGAACCACTGGTTACAATGTACCACTGGGATTTACCACAAGCGATTGAATTTTCCGACGGTGGCTGGTTAGGAGAGGTTATGAAAATTGTTGCCAAAAAATTTTGAAAAACAATTTGTTGAAAAAATGACAGAATTTTAATTTAAAAATTTTGGTTTTCATCACAGAAAACAAGATTACCAGACACCAGGCCAATGAAAACTTTCAAGGGTAAAAAACAGACAAAAGTTGACAACTAACATATATTCATTTACATATATTTTACTTCACTGAAAAAAATGAGTCTAATAATAGATCGAAATTCTTGATTATGATTGGTTTGAGTTTCAACCAATCAGAATACAGCTGAAATCGCAAATTTTTTGAAAAAACAATATATTCCTGATCAATGAAAAATTTCACGTATAATGTATTATCTGAAATTTTGGGTGCATTAAAATTTGTACGACCTCAGACAGCCTAAATTTTGATTAATACAAATAGTACAATATTTTTTCTGTTATTTTAAAGTAAAGGATTATCATGCATAATTTTCGTGAGTGTCCTATTTTATTAAAATAATAAAATGGTCCAATTAAATTTTCATAAGCACTTGATAGATGAATCTGGTAAAATGGTCAATTTGTTCACTGATTACGCTGAACTTCTTCTCCAAAGTTTCCCAAAAGTAAAAAACTGGATCACTTTCAACGAACCATACGTTTTCTGTTTTTTGGGATATTCCAGTGGCGTCCATGCTCCTGGGCTCCGCAGAAAAAATTATCTCCAATGTGGTCATAATGTCATTTTAGCCAATACTAAAGTCTATAGATTATTTAAGGAAGGTAGTCAACGCAAGGCATTTAAGAAGATCATTTTCCTTCACATTTTCATAAGAAAAATTATACCCTGGAAAAAATTAAAAAATTTTCAATAATCCATGAAGGCGATAAGCATTTCTTGTCAAAGTGTAGATTTTGGCGTTTTGAGCCATCTTCTCACTATCTCGAGTAAAACTAAATTCAAAATTGTGCTCGATAAATTCTACATAATGGAAATAAAATACTTACTAAGGTTCTTAACTCCCGTAGTGTCTTTTGCGCCATCAATGGCGCAAGGGCCTTTAATCGCAATTTAGGACCCTTAATCATGTATGAATGGAAATTTACAAAGGGATCGAT
>SCLH01000077.1:0-18089 GCA_004367855.1 Oikopleura vanhoeffeni | reverse complement strand
GGAAGTGACATACAGCAGATCCAAAGATATGTAGCAAGTTGGACATTTCATATGGCGAAAAAAATACGCATTTAAAAAAAAATATTGCTACTGGTTAATAAACTGATTTCCGGGTTGGTTCAACCATCGCCTCCACTCCAAAAATGAAAATTAAAAATTCTTCACTACTTTCAAGTTAACGTCTATTCTACATACTCCTATGGATCCGAGAGTCAATCACGATACGGTATAAAAGTCCCATGTTTGCCTATGAAACCTCCTTAAGGGGTGACCATAAAACCCGCAGGACTGAGTCGTTAATAACTTACAAATCGAACTAGCAGTATATTTTTGTATTGCTTATTATAGTGTCTGAGCCATATAAATAGTGTCAGCTTGATAAAATTATTTTTATATTATTTTGGAATAGATTGAGTTCGAGTTTATTGTTGAAATCGTAACAAATTTCAAAAAAATTCAAAAACTATTATGAAACAGACAAAAAACTATTATAACATTTTATTATCAAAAAACGCCTACAATATTTTCATGGAACAGCCCGTTGAAAAAAACTCATTAAAAACGTTTGAAGTTGACTCTGGAATTTTTTTGACGTTATTTGAGTCCTTTTTCAAATTACTGTATATTGGTACTACATGCCTTTTTTTCATAAGTACTCAAATCACGTGGAAGACCCCTTCAGAGAATCGTAACGAATTTCTAAGACTATTATTGCATTATAGTATGCCCTCCGGTTTGAATAGAGCATTTCTAGAAGTCATAACTTCCAGAATGCTGATCACATAAGAATGCGTAGGCGAGAGAGAAAGTGAGAGCAAATATTTATTATCACGAAAAATAAGTTATCCTCAAAAATTTAAGAGTCATTTTACTAGAGAAATTTGTAAAAACAGCATATGACGGTGTAAGGTTTTTACCCTTCTTATTTGGCAAACTGGTTACACTTGATTTCCGCCGTTTTATTATTAGGACAGAGCACTAGAAACTCATTTGAAGTTTTTAATATAATGGTAATTGCGAATATAATTAAGGTTTTAATTTTCATCTCTTTTGTTGACACTTTTGTGGTCATAACTGGAGCGTAATTTTTCGCAATTTTTGTTTTTCTTATCCTCATTAAATGGTCTTTTAATTCGTTTTAAAAAAATTTTTTTTCTTAAGGTGTATAGCAAATTGGACTGAATGTATTATTTAAGCTGCATTGAAAATGTATGTTTAGTATGAAACTTTGCGTCTACTATGGCTCGATTATTATAAGAATGGTCACTAGTTGCGGAAATCATAGGTCTGGGTACAGATTCATGTCTAAAGTCTACGAGTTAAAAGGATATACTCAAAATAAGCTTATTTCAAATTTTATGAAAATAATTCCAGAATATCGAATTGTTTTTAAGTTTTATGTCTTTACAGGGTGTATAATTTAAAAAGCTAGGTGGAGATCAAAAATCCAGTCAGTAAAATTTTCAGTACAAATATATCATATTTTCAATTATATATAGGCTGCCTATAGAACCCCCTTAAGTATTTAATAAACGTCTAAGTGTAATCTAAAGATATATTTTCATGATATTGTTTTTTATACATGAATGTACATGAATTAAGGCTAACAGATCGTGACAAATTGACTAGCAGGGTTACCCACGCAGCATTCTGTTTAGCAGGTCCGCCTGAGCTAACAGATGCAAAATATAAGAATTTGATGGGTTTTTGATTTCAAGTATCACGCGTTGTTTGAATCTTTTAAATATTCAAGATCTTCCTGCCGAGGGCCCTGGATTATATAAAAATACATAAGGTGTACTTATTTTTCAACAGCGATAGATTAGTATCTGCCATAACGAACGAACCGTATAAGATAACAATTTTTTGCATTTAACTGGAAACTATAAAAGCTTCGAGAAAAATAGTTTATTGTTTTTTGCTTCACCGCAGGATATCTATTATACAGACATTTTCAGTATAAAATTTGAATAAAAAATTCAACTTGTTACTTTCAAAACTAATCAAAAATATTATTATAATAGTTTATATACAGTCGTAATATGAGGATAAACAAACATGAAACATATAATTTTTCTGCTGATTCAAAACGGCTACACTTTTAATAATTTCAAAAAAAGGTGGGCCTAACGAGACTCGAACCCGGCATTAATTCAATTCTAGTTTATATTATATTCATTCGGTAAACCGGTTGTCAAATAAAATTTTTAGTTTCCAGTTGGAGGCAAGAACCGTTTCTTGTTCCATCTTATAAATTTGCAATTTTTCCGGCACAAAAAAAATAAATTCAACAAAATGTTTAACAAAAATCATCTCCTTAATAAGTGGCATGCTACTCTAAAATTATTGCTGAAAACGAAATTTCCACATCCTACGAAGAATGTGAATATGCGCATTATGAGCCGATCCCAGACTCAAAACAACATCCAGAACGAGATTATATTTCCACTGTTTCAAAGCAGGATTACTGGGAAAGAGATCAAGTTTATTATGGATCACTTAAAAATCACAATTTTGGATTCGGATCTGCTACAGCCTCTTATCAAGTCGAAGGAGGTTGGAATGCAGATGGAAAAGGGGAAAATATTTGGGATGATTGGTCACATCAAGCTAGGTCCTGAAAATATAGACGACAAAATTTTTGAGAAAAATTACCCGAAAATTTGCTTATGAACACATTTTTTCAAAAATAACCATATTTTCCAAAGAATGTGCCTCTCAGTTTCAAATAGGGTGACTTCCTCGTTTATATTTGGTATTTTGTAAACAAATCCTCCAATTAAGTTTTCTGATAGCTTGAAATGAAGACGCATATTTAGAGAAAAATCGTTAAAAGTACAGCCTGAGTTTTTTTATTTACCGCATTTTTTTCTCACGCAAAAATGAACAAATCAAATGATCAATCCCGAAAGTTTTAAAAAAAATAAGAAATTGTGTGATTCGGACCAATTTGTTTTGTCAAAATGTGTGGTCGTTTGAGTTAGCTAAGAACTCAATCGGATGAGTCGTTTCCAAAAGCCAAAATGTGAACAATGTGGACACCGTGGAGAGGTTTTTTTTATATATATGAGAAATTTTTTGTGCCAATAATAAATTTTGAAGAAAATTGTTTCTTCAAACAGGGGTTTCCTTCAAAAAAAATAATATGTGCAGGTGCAATTTTACGAAATTTCAAAAATTATTCAATCCTGAAATTTGGATTTTTAAGATGTTTTACTTATTTGCCATATTATTAAAATTATCTATATTTTTAAGTCTATTTCAAGAACCGTGTAAAATCAAAAATTGTGAAAACGGAGATGTCGCCTGTGATAGTTACCATAACGTTGAAAGGGATGTTTACTTAGCAAAACGAATGAACTTGGGATATTACCGATTTTCTATCTCTTGGGCGCGAGTTTTACCAACCGGTTATGCCGACATGGTCAACCAACCGGGAATAGATTATTATAACCGGTTAATTGATGGTCTTTTAGCAGAAGGAATTGAGCCAATGGTAACGTTGTTTCACTGGGATTTACCACTTCAGCTTCAAAGAGATTTTGATGGATTTGACAAACCAGATATTATTCAACCGTTTGCTGATTATGCTGAGCTTTGCTTTAACGGTAAATCTAACAAATAATATATCACATATTTTGATTCAAATTAGGAAGAAGAACTTTTTTACAAGTGAATTTTTAAACAAGTAATTTTTAAATTCATATATATATACAATTCTTGTAAATCTTGATCAGATTTTGGTCGATTTTGAAATTCAAAAAATGTTTGTTGTCAACTAAATTGATCATCAAATTTTACAAAGGCAATTTCGTCAAATTTGAAGTACTTTCCCAATTATAAGAAATAAAAGATTTTTTGAAATAATTGTTTTATACACATATATAGTGCCCGATAAGTAAAATGCCCGCGAGAGGGATACATTTCATCGGCCCCGAAATAAACAATGTTAACCCACGCGAGAATTAAGTTTGACCAATAGCAACCAAGCTTGAACGGCTTAGAATAAAAATATTACACAAGACCTGTTTTCGAAATCGAAATAAGCATCTGATTGGTCAGACCAAACTCGTTTGACGCGATGAGTTTTCTGATTTTACATATCGGGCACTGTACGTAAAATGGTATTTCTGATCGATTCCCGGTTATCTCGTATCCGGGTTTAGCATCTTTCCGTAAGTTTAAACTTATTTAGCTTTCGGTGATCGAGTGAAATATTGGTTTACTTTCAACGAACCAAATTCATATTGCTGGCAAGGACATGATACTGGAGCATTTCCACCAGGAATGGGTGATACGACCGGCCATAATTACTATCGATGTGCTCATAATCTGCTTTTATCTCATGGAACTGCTTATAAATTATATGAATCTAATTATAAACCAACTCAAAAGGGCCAGGTATAGTAAATATATTTTATTAATTATATCTATATTTCAATGCAGTTGATTTGAAATCGCTATGAAAAGAAGTTTTCGTGTGATAATATGTTTAATTTACCATATTGAACCAATCAATAAGCGCGGTCGTCTAATCATAAGCGGAGACATATTTTTTCTGGAAAAAATAAAAAAAATCAGATTGGACCAAACACAAAATCGGAAAAATTGTAATTCAAAAAAAATAAAAAAAAGAAGTATTTCTCTATTTTATTTAATTTCATAAAAATAATATAATTTCATGATAAAAATGTTAAATTTTTTTCAAGCGGGCGCTCAATGGTTGTAAATGTTTCTTTTGCTTTAAGGATGTGGGGCACGATAATTGGGCTCTTTTTTTTACCACATTTCAAAGTGACAAGTTTCTGAGAAAACCTGGGCTTCAGAACTAATTAAATTTTTTTCTTAATACGTAGTAACAACCTCTTAAGGAAGGTGCCATACTATTCCAGAGCCTCTGATTACCTCAACTACGCTCATAAAAATGGGTTTTAGGTAGGCGTCCCTAAAAGCACAAAAAGCCACTCCCCAATTCATCTCCATCACTTTTTATTGACTATTTGCAATTTAGAAATGTTAGATATACAATACCATCACACCAAAACCGTCACCTTTTTTCAAAAAATTTGCCTCTAGTGGTCAAAACAGCGGTAATTTGGCAGCCTCACGCAAAAGCCCTACTCCTCCTGAACAAGATGTAGCTGTTTTAATTGTGCTCAAATCACCCGCAAAGGCTGCAATAAAGGTTTAAACGGTCGCCTTGTTCCAATTTGCTTCTCCAAAGTCTCAGGAACGAACTGTGCCTTTCTAGTTTTTGTTGAAATTCTGAACTTTTTGAAATAAAAACATATTCAAAAGTGCAATTTCAACGTTTTGGCAGTATTTCGAGTAACTGTCTACATCACAATTTGAAAGGTGACAAATAAATTCTAGATCGAACCATTGGTCACCTGTTACTTCAAATTTTCTAAAAATCTCAAAAATATCAAACTTACTTTTTTTTGAAAAAAACTAAAATTCATAAAAAAAATCCTAGGCTTAAAAAACTCAGTGGAAAAATCTCTACAAAATGCGGGCAATCAAAAAATTTTCTGAGAAATCTCAATTATCGTGCCCCACATCCTTAAGAGGACTGCTTTAAAGATGACTAATAATTCAAAACAATGATACAGCCTGAGTTTTCGCGTTTGCTGCGCTTTTTTTCTTCCGCAAAAATCAACCAATCAGCGACAGTTCTTTTGGATATTGACCAATCACGGTCCAGTATTTCTGTGGGAGGAAAAAAAGCAGGAAACGAGAAAACACAGGGTTTACTATCTACCATTTATCCACAAATCCTAAGTAAATTAAAAAAAAATTATTGAGCACGAGTCAATAATCATGCGTATGATATGTTCAGCTTTAAGGGGGTGGGAGTCGCAAATAAGGAAGGAAATGGAAAAGTTGATAATTCTGAGGAATTATTTTTTCTATTTCAATAGTAATTACTATTAGAAAAAGTCATTTTTGGCCCATTTTGCGACTCCCACCCCCTTAATCTCACATATTATAAAAACTCTGCAGTAACATTCCGGAATCGAGAAATTCTAGAGTAAGTACAGCACTTATTGACAAAAAAGCTCCTCAAAAGTTTTGTCTTCTAATTTCACAGGTTATGTAATACTTAAGGGGGTGGAGGGGGCGACCTTTTTCACATATTTTGACTTTGAGTACAGATTGTACAAACACTGATCATGGTAAACGTAAATAAGAAAAAAAATATTGATAAAAAACAATTTCACGTCGACCTTGATTAAGAAAATCATTTTCTGATCATATTATTTAGCGCTAGAGAGCCATTTACTTCAAAACGCAAAATTCTATCTCTTCCTTAGTTTTCATCGGCCAGTATTCATTATTTGAGTTTCGTAATGATTCTCAATTTAAAAAAAAATCATGGTGTGAAATTTCGGATCTTACTCTGGAATTCTCTAGAGCACCAAATAACTGCTTTTTTGACCATTTTTCTAAAATCTTGTCTTCTTTCTCAATTTTTATAGAAATTGAATTAAATTGCAGGTGCGAATAGTTCATACAATCTAGAAAAAATTAAAAGTGGGAATTTGTTACACTTGGGTTGAGTTTCTCACAGTATACAAATGCGCACTAGACTGTCACCTGCGGATTTGGCAGAGAAAAAAGTTGAAAATTATAAAAAAAAATTTCAGAATGTTCCTTAGGTAATTTTAAGAAGAAAATTGGCTAATGACTTTCTAAAATTTTAACTCCCTGGTGTCCAAAATGACCGAAATAGATACTGGTCATCAGAAAATTTTGAAAATTCAAGAAAATTTCGAGAGGAGATAAGAATTTTTTGTTTGAGCCATTAATTTTCTCATAGTCACTTTACTTGGAAAAAAATAAAATTTCGCATATCTATGTTCCAAACGGCTATAAAAGGCCCCCCTCCACCCTCTTAAGGTTCATTTCAAAATAAACCTAGAAAGAGATAGCTTATCCGTTTTTGACAAGGTGGCCTTGTAACATTTTCGTATCGAGGAGTGTATCCATAAAAAAAATCATTTGACATATTTTTTCGCAAGTTCAAAACTAGTTCTACTAATTAGCTATTCTGTGGCCTCCTGTTTGGCTCATTTTCATCGGAGATATGTCAAATTAGGAACCACCATACCCTTAATTTTACTAAAAAGAAAGACCCACCAAAAAATCAAAATGACCAAATTTATTTTTTAGGTTTCTATAACTTTGAATGCGTTCTGGGGCGAGCCAAAAGATAAATGGTCTGAAGAAGACATTGACGCAACCCAGCGGTACATGGTTCACTCAATTGCCCACTATGCTGACGCCGTGTATTTTGGAGACTATCCAGTCGAGATGAAAAATCAAATCGCTCGATTATCTTTTGAAGAAGGAATGGTGCGTCAAAATGAACAAATGGTTAATTTCTTTTTTTTATAAAAGTATTTTCAATGAAAATTTTTCATGAAGAAATTTAAAAAATATGTTTGATTGGCTTAGAACAATTTTTCGTATTGACAGAACCATTTTTTTTCGATTTTGAATTGCTTTATTTTAGAAGACTAGTACAATAAAATAATCTATTATTTTTCTGGAAATTATATTTTTAAGCATTCGATCAAGCATTTTAATTAAATTGCACTTGAAATTTCGGCAACGTTATACAATACTAATCGTGAAGAGTATTTTGAGCGGTGCAAGAAAATTCATTTTTTGTATCAAATAACTTAAACCCACGCCGCCCTCTAAAACGCTCCCTATAATAAGTATTGTATTGATAAAAATACAATTTTCATCAAAAATTAGCCTTCAACTAAGTTTTGGTTTTTTTAGTGTATCATGTTATGAGCATGTTATCGTGCAAAAAAAATTCAAAATATTCTAAGGGTATTCTAAAACTGGTCAAACAATGCGCCATGTAATCGATAAAGTTATAAATTATAGGCTTTAAATGCCAGGAATATAATTCATAGCTTTCAATTCCTGGCATCCTCAAATTTTTGAGAGCTCTATTTACTTTTTTTGGGCTCCACAGGTCTAGAAAAGTATTTTTTCAAAAAGATTAATTTGAGCATATCTCAAAGTTAAAGAGCCAACTTTCATCAAATCGAGGAAGTTGACCTTTTCGTCATTTTGAAGCACTACTAAAGGTCTTGGCCATTCCAGATTACCAGAATTCACCGAAGAACAGAAAATTTTGATGAAGGGGACTAATGATTTTTATTCGTTACAAATGTATTCGTCAAGAATTGTCACTTCAAAAGATTCTTTCCCTCAAGAGGAGCTGGACGAAAAAACGATTGAGGATCTGTTGTATTGGTTTAGACCAGGGTGGTATGGTGATATAGAAGTTTGGACAGCTATAGATCAAGAATGGGAAAGAGCAGAATCTATCTGGCTTAGAAATACACCATGGGGATTAAGAAGAATGTTGAACTGGGTTGACAAAAGGAAAAAGTTCGACATTTCACAAAAAATACAATGTGGTGTAGACTGAGTCTACTCTCATCCGAACACCACAGCCCGGACAAAAATCGTTCGGACAAGGGTTCATTTTTATAGGTTTTAAGGCTTATACGTTTTCATCTCGACCAAAAATCGTACGAATACGGATACAAAGTTCGGATAAGAGTACAGTCAGTGTACAAAAAACATTTTCTTGATGAGAAATCTTTAATAAAAAGAGCATTCTTAACAAAAAAAATGTATTTAAAAAAGGCCCTTAAAAAAATTGCACATAAAAACATTTATTAATCAAAAAAAATGTTATTTGTTTAAAACAATATTTTTGTTAGAAAAAATTTATCGATTGAATATTAACGAAATAAATCAAATAAACTTTTGATGTTTTTAGCATCAAGAATTATTGAAACCTTATAAAATATCTCATTTCGTATAAATTTCTGCTCACCTCCCTTCCACTTTATTAAATGCTCTCCCAAACAAAGGTCTTTCAAAAGTGTCGATGAGACTTAACTACGACTCGCCTAGGCATGCCACCGCTGGCATTGCCGCTTAGATGTGATTTGGTTTGGTAGTGATTGGTGTCACATTAATAGTGTAGTCAACTCTACTCAAGCTCGAAATAAGAAAATTAGTAAAGATGTATTTAAGACAGTTTTTTTGGACATCCAGACACTTTTAAGATTTTCCTCGAAAAATTTTGACTCCGAGGCGGCTCTATAAAAAAATGAAAAAAATTCATATTTATTCTTGTAAAAAATGTGAAATTTTCGCAAATGTTTGCGACTCTGGGACAGAGTTGTAAAAGACTTTGATTTCAGTAAGGTTATTGAATTCAATAATTTCAAACTTCAAATGCAGATATACTGAAAGCGGTGGAATTTGGGTTACCGAAAATGGAATCAGTTTAGAAGACAATGTTACTGATCCAGATCGCTATCAAAATATAAAGCTAAGTTTCAACGAGATTTTGAAAGCAATAGAAATTGATAAAGTTCCAGTACTTGGTACATGCATTTGGTCGCTCATGGATAATTTTGAATGGACAGGGGGTTATGATTCCAGATTCGGAATGTACAACGTTGATTTCACTGAAAACCCAACAGGCTAGGGTAAACATGGGAAATTAAAATTCAGAAAAATCTGAGAAAAAAGTTGATCACCTTTGAAAAATTCGAAATTTCTGAATTAAGTTTGAAATTAATAATTTTTTATTTTTTTCCATCTAATATCGTAGGATATACTCGTCTATTATTCGGTTGAATAAATGATTTTTTGAGTGTAGGGATTTTAAAGAGAATAAATACGGAGCTCCGTCCGCGGAGATTGAGTGTGATAGACTTTGCCCAGAATTCTGCTCATGAGAGCAAATGATAATTTAAAAAAAAGTATCATTCTGCACGTGATAACACTCAACTTTTTTTCATCTATTTTCAAACTTTCAAGACACAACCAGGTTGTGACAACCTGCTGACTAGACCAGTCACAAATATGTAAATTTAATTCAATAATTTTATAGAAAATGCAGAATCAACTTTTTGTTAGATTTTTCTACCTATTTGTTCTGAATTTTTACTTTCAAATTTCTTTAATTTTTTTTCTAAAAATTAAGAAGATTTTTTTTTATTTTTATTGATTTTCTTAATTGTCTCAGCATTTATTCTCAATGTTTAACCTTTAAAAGTTACTGAAAAAACTTCTGTTGCCAGAATTGCTGACTTGATCGCAGATCCTGTTTTTGAAGATCCCAATAAATTTGTCGTACCAGTTTTAGGTCATTTTGATAGCGATTTCACATGGGGTGTTTATTCAGTGGCTTATAATACGGAAAATCGAGGAAATGGACGGTCTGATAAAACCTTATGGGATACTCATCACATGGGATTCAGGGAGCGTCAAAAATAAAACTAAAAATGAGATCTTTTTTCAAATAAACTGAGATTTTGTTTATTTTTTTACACTCCGACTGTTGGAATCTCACATTTCCATCTGACAAGTTCCAAAAAATTTGAACCCAAGATTTTTTCCAAATATACGTTTCCAAATATGTAGATTTTTTGAGTCATAACTTTTTAGCCCTTGGAGCCACAGATCCTTTTAAAACGCCACATCTAATAATTCAAAAACGGTGAAAAATTTTAATAGCAGACATTTTTTTTAAATGCAATACAAAAATTGGTAATGCGTATTTGAAAATTTGGTGCTTCTGTTGATTTTTGTTTCTATGGCTTCGAGGGGTAAGTAGCAAATGGATATTTCATTATTTTTCCAACCAAAATGAATCGTGAACAATGAAGGTGATTTCTATTCCGCGAGTTCGAATCCAACTATTGTCTCACACATCACCGCGGCGGGCCAATCCCAAGTCGCGTTTCTTCACGAGGGCTAAGAGGCAACAGCAAAAGCCCTCGTGTATTATCATATTCAAAAAAATTTATCCAAAAAATCAATAATGGGGTTCGAACTCGTGGGATAGAGATCACCCCCATTTTCACGATACACTTTGGTTAGAAAAAAGATATAGTTAAATTTTATTATTATGTCTTGAGTTGCGAGTCGCTGGCAACTTGCGACCAGTACTTAAACCAAGACGAATTTTCGTCAGTTTTAAATGATCGTTTCTGATCCGGCAAGTCATCTTTTTGAGATTTTTGTTCAAATAATCAGTTATTTAAGACTATTTGATGGTATTATGTACAGTATTATGTATAAATTTCTTGGAATTTGACCATAAAACCCCAGTTTTGAAAATTTCCTTCATAAAATTTGTCATATATTAATATTACAACAATGCCCCCAATGTAGACACCCAGACATTCCAAGAACTAATTTATGGGTTTCTCCTACAATTGCCTCAGATTCTTTGAATCATATTGCAGAAGATATTGAAAATATCAAAAATCTTAAAATGAAATCCTATTCGTTAACTTTGAGCTGGACACAAATATATGAGAATGGCCCTACTGAAAGACCAAGTTCTTCAGCATGGGGAACTTATTTGAATTTTTTAACGGAATTGAAAAATAATAATATTGAAACTGTCGTCACATTGACAAACTGGGATCTTCCAAATTACTTTTTCATTGAAGGCAGAGACGGATGGATGACAGACGAAACAAGATTAGGGTGACTAAACTCTGAAACTCCAAGATGTGACATCTACGATGTTCGTCATTCCGAATTATTAAAATTAAGAATTTTATTGTGTTTCATACTTCATTTCGACCGTCTCATTAGAATTTATATGACCTAGCGCAAAATCCATACATTTTTAGGGTTATTTGAGCTAAAAAGGCAGTCCGATAGACATAACTAGCCAATTAATTTCTTATGAGGAGCTACTCTGATTGCCAACTTCGAGTTAAAAAAGTCATTCTGCTCTCATTTTTTTTCTTTTTAAAAAATTCTCTTTTCAATTCTGACTAAAATATAAAAAAAGTTCACCTCTTTTATAATGGTTTGAGCTATTTTTCATATTTAGTTTCCATCAAAAATATTAAAAACTCTCCTCAAATTCGCTGGGTATTATACAATACTAATAGTGGGAACCACACTCAAATGTATTACGTGATATCATACAACACTATTGAATCTTAGTAGTTTTGCATGGCGTAGGTTAGAAAAGCGTCAGCAGGACGATGTGTCTAAGATAAGTATTGTACGCTTCATTATTTGATTATCTCAGATGAAAAACTCGTGTTGGCGAAGATGTCTATCGTTAGTTTTGCCAAAAATTATTGATTTATGTCAAAAAATGAACCAAAAAATCAAATGACTTCGCAGAGATATTTGCTCCCTTCAGTTTTAAAATACGAATATATTTTTAAATTTTAATATTTTCTCAGTTTTTTAATTATTTCTTGAAGGCTACTTATTCACCCGTATAAAGATCGTTATTTGTACAGTATGCAACAGCAGCATTTATCCAATTAGGCGGTGTTGTTGACAGATGGATTCCAATCGGAAATATCGAAAAAGACGTATTTCTGGGTTACGGAAACGTTAACTACCCTCCAGAAAGATTCACAGAAGAAAATTCATCTGACCGAGTATTCAAAGGTTTATATTCATTTTCAAGATAACCATGATTATTAAAATTATAAACATAATAATAGTTACTTTTATATAATAATTATAATCATAAAAATAATCGAAACTATTTGAAGAATTGATAAGATAAAAAAGATGAATTATTAATAATTTTTTCGATAATTATAAAATAATTATATTATATAAATAATAAATAATTATTAAATTTCAAGCTTTAAATGGCGTTTTCCGTGCTCATTCTGACGTTTATGAGGTATTTTCATCAAATGGAGCAAATGTTGGATTCGAAATTCAGCCATATAATTGGGCATTACCTGCAAATGTCGATGATGATCAGGACAATGTAGCAGCTTATCGTCATAACGCATTCAATACGGGTACTATTACCGAACCTTTATTGTATGGAGATTGGCCGGAAGAAGTGAAATCTTCCTATACTAATTTACCAAGAAATGATGAAAAATAAATTTTATGTTCAATTTCAGAATTATATTTTGTCAATTTTTTTGCAAAGATAAGTTCGAAATTTTTTTCTAAAGAATTTCGAAATTTTTCAAAATAATTTAGAAATTTTAAAAAAATTGATTCAAATTTTTTTTCTAGATACTTTAACAATCTATTTTCGGAATATTTACGAATTTTACATCGTTTTTATTGTGTTGCTTTTATAAGAAGCCGATTCGACTTTATTACTATTGGATATGACAGCACTGGCTTAGTAACTTTTGAAGATGAAATTTATAATTCAACCGTAGGCTCTTTGAAAGACAACTCAGATTATAACAAACTCAGTGGTGCTTCAAGTTCACACATTATTGGGAAGGACAACAAGGCTTGTTTCTTAAAAAAATTGAAATGTACTTTTACGCTAAGTTTTTTGTAAAGCAAATTATCGAGAGTTTTTAGAAAAATTTATTTCCAAGCAAATATATATCTACCGTTTTCGCAGACGCTTTCTGTAAAGCAAGGCATATTTCGTTTATTATATTGATAACCGAACCCTCGGACAAATCCTGAATATTTAAACAATGCGAAGTGTGAGAATATGATTGGGCCAAATTTAAGCCGATTTCATTGGCTTATTCGGAAATTTAGTCTTTGAATTGGCTGCGACGA
Source organism: Oikopleura vanhoeffeni (assembly GCA_004367855.1). Classification (NCBI taxonomy): domain Eukaryota; kingdom Metazoa; phylum Chordata; class Appendicularia; order Copelata; family Oikopleuridae; genus Oikopleura; species Oikopleura vanhoeffeni. Next base: position 4,502 of record SCLH01000077.1, on the reverse strand, counting down.
TTGCATCTTCCAAATATTTATGATCTGTCCGGGGAGGGTCGTTTATTTATCTGAACTATATTCATTATGCTGCCCGGGTCATATTGTTTTTACTTTAAAAATGATAAGAAACTAAATTTTTTATGAACCCGGACATCATAATGAATATAATAATTCAGAATTTGTTTTTAAAACATTCTTCAAGGTGGCGCATACTTCCAACGGTTTTACCCTGAAGGATTCCGTCAATTTATCGAAAATGTTGTCAAACCATTTGACTCATTCAAGCACGAAATTTATATGAAAATTCGTTGGTCGACCACTGGTGACTATCCCTTGTACCCCTTTTTGGTCGAATCAAAGTTGTTCTTTGGAAAAAACAAGTATGTTTCAGATGATCACCAAATGAAATATTTAAGTTCAACGATTAATCAAATACTTAATTCTGTGATCAACGATAAAATTCCAATCAAGGGAATTTATTTTTCATTGATGGATAATTATGGTTTCGCATCTGCCACACACTATACAGATGGATTAGCTTAGGGTGTGAAATAAGAATAATTATTTCAAAATTTTAGATTATTTTCGAAAATAGTAAAAAAATGGTGGCGGTTGTTGTCAGGTCCTGACAGTCAGGAGGGCTTTTTCCTGAACTTTTGGTACACGTCTCATCGTGAATCTTTTACATATATGGTCATCTACAAATTTGCTCAACTTGAATAATAACTCTTTTAGAGTATTTCATGATAAATCTTAGTCTGTGAAAGTACAAGTTGTCAAAAAGTCAAAATGTCGTAAATTGAAGGGGGGATAGCTTTTCAGTATTTTCTGAATGCTTATTAAAAGATTATTTGAGTTCTGTTGAAAAATAGTTTGTTTTTGACGTTTCGCCTAAACAGCCATTTTCAGTGTGCAGAGAACAAGTTTAGTTTGACTTCAGCTTTGTCGAAACTTGTGGATGCGAAATATAAAAGGGTAATCAAGTAATTTTCGTGAAATGCGAACAAAAACAATATATTTTTTAGCGAAACAATAACGTGGTGATCGAGCCTCAAATTTCACCGTAAAATGGCTGTTTAGCCGAAACGTCGAAAATTAACTTTTTTTAAATAGAACTCAAATAACTATTATGTCTCAAAAAAAATTAAAATATGAGAAGATTGTACTGTACAATTTTTGCTAACAAATTATATTTTCATAAGCAGTTAGAAAAATATTAAAAAGCTATCTCCTCCTTCAATTTTCAATATTTTCACTTTTTTGTCTAATGTCATCAAGCACATATGCCAACAACTTATTACACCTTTTCACCCAAATTTAAGTTGCTATCGACATGTCTGTTCCTGCCCGTACTCGATCCGTCAAAAGATCGGGCTATTGGCTTGCTGATCTTATTGAGGTCAACGGGTTTGAAAGCGATAGACAAAACTGTGTGTATAACTCACAAAGAGATGACACTATGGGCGGCAAATTTCCAGAAGGTTTCCAGTGGAATTTAGCAACAGCCTCGTACCAAGTTGAAGGTGGTTGGAATTCTGAAGGGAAAAACGATTCGATTTGGGACAGTTTTACCCATTTACCACCAAATCCACTTACTGGAAAATGTAGAGTTGAAAATTGTGACACTGGAGATGTTGCATGTGATTCCTACAATAAATGGGAAACAGATATTCAAATGATTAAAGCTCTAAATATTGATGAATACAGATTCTCTCTTAGGTAACCTTCGTTTTCAGCCGATTAATAATAATTAATAATAATTAAGTTGGTCACGATTATTACCTGGTGGCTATCCTAATAGCTTGAATCAAGGGGGAGTGGATTACTATAACAATCTTATCAATGGTCTTATTGCAAACGGTATCAAACCAGTTGTTACATTATACCACTGGGATCTACCACAAATTATTCAAGACTTACACAATGGTTGGTTAGATTATGATGGTACTGGTACTGTAGGATGGTATTTGAAAATATTCGATTAATTTGTCACTTTTCGGCTGTTTTTTCAATATATTTTTTTCAAGTTTTTTAAATTTTGTTTAATGATTTTATTAATGTTTTATAATTTTTATTTTATTAATGTTCTGTTTTTTTTCAAATTTCAAAATTTTTCAAGGTTTTTTTTATTTCGATATTTTTTTTATCAAAAAATGGAAATACCAATATGAGACGCCTTTACTCAATATGCTGACACATGTTATGGATTATTTGGAGATCGCGTAAAATTATGGATAACTATTAATGAACCTTGGGTAATTTCAACTGAAGGTCATGGAACTGGCGAAATGGCGCCTGGAGTTTTCAACCAAAAATATCTAGCAGGTCACACATTAATTTTAGCTCATGCTGCTGCATATAGACTTTACAACGAAAAATATAAGGAAATTCAAGGAGGTACATGTGGAATCACGTACAGTTAGGTTTCAAATAATCATTTTCCTACTTCAATTAATAATTTTCTGAGTAAAAAAATGGTACCATGCAGTTGAGGGTAAACGGTAGGTGGTATTATCAATTTTTCAATTATCAGTCATCTTAAGTAAAAAAAAAATATAGTTTCCACCAATAAACGCCCGCTTGAAAAAAGATTGGCCATTTTCATAACAAAATTTATATAAAAAATCCCAGGAACCTTATTTCCTAAACATAAATAAATTTATAAGATTGATTTTAAATTTCTTATTTTTTCATTAGAAATTTTGGTTTGTTTATTTGGTCGAACCGGAAATTATTGTCATTTTTCAGAAGCAAACATGACATGTTTAACTTGTCCCATGCTCCCGATTAGCTTGCATTTTTACCTACTGCATACGGTATGCAGCATACCTGATCAATAGGCCAAAGATGATCGAACGCGTTTATAGCTTTGAGTACTTCGTTTTCATAAGTTCATGATTGAAACTCAAAAATAGTTCTGGCTACGCTGAAGGTACAAAACCATCCGATCCTGAAAGTTGGATGGCTAGTTGGGACTCTTTGGACTTTGAACTTGGTTGGTTCGCAGAGCCAATTTTCGGCAGCGGCGATTACCCTCAGGTTATGCGCGAACGTCTCGGAAATTCTACCCTGCCAAAAAATTTTCTACCAAAATTCACGCCGGAGCAAATTGCGACCAATCGTGGGTCAGACTTCTTTGGAGTTAATCATTACACGACACATTTAACTTTTCCAAGTCCAAATACAGATACTGGATATTCAGGAAGCGGCATAAACTTTGAAAATAAATCTAACTTACATATGCAAATTATTGTCAGGGCGATTTTGTCAGATCCCGAATTAAATATTTTATTAGTGATTTGGAAAAGTTGGCACGAAAAGGTGATCGACTGTATCTACTACAGGGGAGACCCCATATCGCCGGCCAAATATCGCTGAATTTGCTAATTTCGCCGAATAAAAACCTACGCGATTTTTAGGTAAATTCCAACCAGTGCTCATAACGCCGAAAGAGCCAATATCGCCAAAATTGCGTGGGCGTTTCAAGTTTTTATCACACATTACTTTCAGTGTGTCATAAATGACGTTCTATTTCAAGATTCAATTTCAAAAATATACTTTTTTTGAATTTGCATTTGATTGCGTTTGGTGGACAAAGTAATTCTTCACATTTTGGTATTTTATTTGATTTTAACTGATTAAATTATGACGTCATTTCGAACGCTCACGCGTTTTTATTTCTGAAAGTTTTTTCTTCTTCATATCGCCGAAAGTGCCAATATCGTTGAAAGTGCCTAATATGAAATACTTTCGGCGATATTGGGCCTCAAATTGTGCGAGCGTTTTGCAAGGATTTTAGACAACAATCGGTTTAACTATGATATAAATAGAATCAAATAATATAAACTTATACCCTCACGGTTAGATTTTCAATGTACAAATTGGCCTGGTTCTGGTTCATCATGGCTGAAACAGGTTCCTTGGGGCTTTAGAAAATTGATGAGATACGTCAAAAGGCGATACGGAAACCCGTTGATTTACGTTACTGAAAATGGAATTTCTACAAGAGGCCAAACTGAAATTGATTTAAAGGTAAATTTATCCAGATTAATCTGTTGATTGGAGCCAAATAATCCCATGTGGTTCCGCTGTGCGAAGGTTTATCTGAAAATTGACCTCATTAATGAAGAGCTGGATATATTTTAATTTATATCACTATATTAAAATGTCGAGCTCTTACAAATCCTAAGTAAAAATTTGGTCGAAGAAAATATGATGGTTATTAATCGTGAACAATTATATTTCTTCATCATATTTAAAAATGTGTTCCCTAAGCCTTTAATTCGCGTTTGAACGTATCTTCGAAGCTCTTATCAGTCAAAGAAGTGATATCTGGTGCTCCCATTGGCCAAACGTAGGTCGAATGCAAACGCAAAAGTAGACGCCTACGGATACCAATCTTTGATATGCTGAACTTCGGGGAATATTCTGGTTTTCTTATTTTAAAATCTAAGGGTATATTTTTAAGTTTGTAACCTTATCTCGTAAACTTTAGAAGTGAGTCTGTACCCAGACTTGAT
>SCLH01000076.1:174521-199820 GCA_004367855.1 Oikopleura vanhoeffeni | reverse complement strand
ATGCTAACTTTTGTAGAGGGAAGTTTTGACATTATTTATTTTGACACCCGACACCACCTGGTGGTGATGAAAACAATTTCTTCTATTTGATGATTGGGACCAAATTTGAATCTATGAATATTGGGGTGTAGTTTTTCAAGCGAAAATGTTTCGCTTCATTTTTTTTTGAAATCCGACACCATGGTGCACCACTTGGTCAATTTAAATCAATTTCTGAAATGTTATGGGTGCAGGTGACTACTTCCGGTTTTATAGGCAAAAACTGTCATTTTTAACTTCCATTGAAAATTTCATTTATTTCGTAAAAATTTCCTAAATCAATTATAAATAAATTATTGAATCAACTGTTCAATTAACTGTTAACAATGAAATTCAAATATATCTATAACGGTACTTATTCGGGCTTTTATGCCACTTTTTTGGCCAAATTTTTTATATAATTCGGCTTTTGTAAAGGACTAATTCGATTGAGTTTTTAAAAAGTTCAAACTAAGGACAAATATCTAGTAAATAATTAAATCAAAAAATTGGTCCGAATTGGACCATTTTTGATCATTTTTTAAGATTACTCAAATTGTTTAATTATCAGTTTTTGTTAACAAATTTGAAACCATGGTCTGATTTAGACCATTTTATTGTTAATTTATTTTCTTCTTTATATTTGTGCTCAGTTTGAGCTATCTAAGATCTTAATTGGATGTGTCGTTTTTGAAAGCCGAATTAAATAAAAATGTCGTTTGAGAAAGTGGCATAAAAGCCCCAGCAAGTACCGTAATAAATATGTTTATTTTTTGCGACGTTTCAAATCAAATCGTTTTCACGGTGATTACAAATTTATAACTTACAGGGGGGGGCGATATTGCCGACCTCATATTTCCGAATTTGCCAATATTGCCAAATTTGACCTACGCAAAATCACCATTTTTAGCTAAAATAATTCCTTTTTTTTAGGCCCCCAGTACAAAAAGGGTGCCCCGTATTGCCGAATTTGCCAATATTGCTGAATTTTTTTGCCAAAAACTTTCGGCAATATTGCCCCCCCCTGTTGAAGGTATTAGTTTTAGAAACCGAAACATGAAAGTACACAATCTAGAGTTTTTTAAGAATCTGCACATAACTTTACTAATACTTTGTGGAATAATACTTATAATGCACTAGTATTAGTATAATACTGATAATGTGCCTGTCGGAATGCAAACAGCTTGCGTGGGCGGAGCCCTATCTTCACAATTGGTAAATTCACCTCCATTGGCTGAAATTTCCAAACTTAAGATCTAGTTCCAACCATGTACACTTTAACTTATAATTTATAAATATAGTATCACAGTATAAAATTTATCATTTGGGCAGATTTATGATAATTTTGTAATTGTGTGGATTTTTTTTTCAAAATTTAGGGTAGTGATCAGTTATACTGTACGTCAAATTCCCCAAATATATCGAAATTATACTTATTGGTCCCGTATAACTTTGACGTCAGAGACATGTCTACCTGTTTTCATTGGTCAATACACAAACGTCAATGTGAGAGACCAATGAAATCACACGATTCTTTAGGTCTCCGACGTCACAGCTTCTCATAAAAGAATATGTTTAGCAAATGAATTCGACTGTTTTGTTTCATGCGAGCGTGCCGGTTCTGCAGATGATGGAAAATATCACAAAATGTCAGGAGCAACGATGCCAACAAATTCAATCGACAGAGTTGAAGATATTTGGTTCAGAGCAATTGACCTTGGAATTCCTACAATCGCCATAGGTAAGACCGGAAAATAGAATTGAAGTATATTTTAATAACTGAATTGAATAATTTGCGCTTTCAGAGAACATAAACTGGAAAAATAACGTTTGTTTGACTTTAACTACCAAACCTTTTAATATCACCTTGATGTAAGCCAACTTTATTATTTTCGGAAATCTTGACATGTCAGTGACATATATGATGACACATGATGTCATCTACAGTGTAGAAAATTTGATATTTTGAAGATGAGATAAAATTTTCCCAAAAAAAAATCCTACATAAGTTTCTATCTGTTCAGTGGTAGCTTTTGCCAAAATTTGACCAGATTCTAAAGTATAACCTCAAAAGAGATATCCTGTTGCAATTATTTCTGTTAAAAATCGAAGAACTACACTCGTGTGTATAATTCAGCATATCTCTTTATGACCTTTTGATTAATATAAGAGATGTGGGCTAAAAAGAAGAGAAAGCTGCCTCATGAGTGGCTAGAAGGGGTCTTAGGAGTGTTAGGATTGGCTCCCTCAACCCACATCTCTTAGATTAATCAAAAGGTCATAAAGGGATATCACAGCCTAGAGCCTAGCTATCAACATCTCAAAATAAACATGTACTCAACACTGAATTATACACACGAGTGTAGTGCTTCGACTTCGAACAGAAAGAATTGACACAGGATAAGAATTGACACAGGTATATGGAAGAGAAGTTTCAGTTCATTTGATATTAAGACCTAGGAGATAGTTTTTCCGATTTGCTTTATGTCTCCTTGTCTTGCTTATTTTTCTGGGAGTGAATGCATACTAAAAAGTTTTGGCACATTTTGCACACAAGCTAGAGGCTTGTTCTACAAACTGGCTTATCTCAATAATATTCTCAAAGCCCTAGTTGGCTAATATTTCACCGAGAAAAATCAATTCCAGCGACCAGTACCCCCTCTTAAATTTGAATTTGTTCTCAAAGGAGACGGTGGAAACGAAATGGGAATGGGATTGGTTCATGAAGAAGTGATAACTACGATTAATAACGGAGATCAAATCGCGGCTTGTGCTCCAACAATGTGGCTTTTATCAGCTGGAGTATCCAACTGGGGCTGTTGGGCATTGCAACACGGTCTTGCTGTTCTTCAAAACGATACTGTTCATCAACGATATAAATCAAAGGTAAAACTTTTGTTAAAGCCAAGAGACAACGTGAACGCCTTTGTTTAAATTTTTAAGTGTTTGTTTTTTGCTAAAAAATTTAGAATTAGGGATGTCCTGTACAAACACAAAAAATACATTTGATGTCGAATCATTTGGAAATTTTAGTTTTCAAGACAGTTCACGCTATAAAATCGTAATATCAAGTTTTTTCGGTAGTTAAGGGAATTTTAATGTCTGATTTTATGCAGACTGAGAAGCAATCAGAGTAGACTAAATTGCTCCACGATGACTTAAAATACATTATCTATCAAATCCTAAAAATTTTTTCGAAATTATTGCGTTTTTTTGAATTTTTTCAGAGTATTATTTCGAGTTTTTTCTGAATTATGTCAAAAAATAATGTTTGTTCAAATTTGACCATTTCAACTTCATAATATCGCCTTTACGTTAGCCAGCTTTATCTTCAGTGTTTCCTACAAAGCATTTTTTTCGAAAATTTCTGATTTTGTTTTTGAAAAATCATATTTTTATGTCTGGAATCCAGACTCTGGATAGACATTTCGAAAAAATGGGTTTTATAACTCCTTTGATTAATATTTTTTGGTTTTATGCAATTTTCTTGCATGTGAAGCTCAATTTCAAGAAGCAGTTAACCGTTTTGACGTAGTTGTCTGTCTACGAATAATTATAAATGAATAATGTCAATTGCCAATATAGATATCGATTAAACCTGTTGATATCTTTTAATGATTCTTTGAACTATTTTGAAAAAGTTTAATATCTGTTCTGCCTATACATTTCAAAATGTCAGAGATCAGGTTTTACCGTAAGACCTCCCCCGTTTTATAACTGGCGGAAGACAATTTGAATTTTTCAAAGTCTCTGAAAACGAAAAAATGAAGTTTCTGACAGAATAAAGATATAAAAAACAGAATTCAAAATTTTAATTTTAAGGCTAATCGTAATTCACTGAGAAAACATTATTCACAAATTGAATTTACTACGAATATTTCCGAAATAACAAGTGAAATGAATTTGAAGTTATTTGTTTTTAAAATTTAAAATACATGTTTTTAAATTCAAAATAAATACTGTTTTCGAGTGAAACTACACCACGTTACGTCCGTTGGAGTAATTGTCAAAACGGTTCAGTTACTGCCAACACGTTTGAAACATGTACATTTTTTGACTCAACTTTGAAAACCATTGTTTTCGGTGTTTATTAAGTAAATACGCAGTCAAATTTTGCGCGATGCTTAAAAACGATAAAAAGGTCTCACGTCGGGGCATCCGTTCTTATATCTGCCGTAAAGATTGAGGAAAAGTAGGTTATCATCTCCTAGAAATCATCTGCTCAGAATAAAAAATGTGTTTTCAGTTACTCAAACATCCCGACAAAAATGTCAAAATAATGTGTTACTGAATTTCGATTTATTTTGAAAATTAATGAAAATTATATATATTTTTGAAATAAAAAAGTTTTAATTTTGATAATAAATAAATCTGAGGTTTATTTCTAAAATTTCTATTAATTTCGAAAATAAATCGAAATAAAATGAAATAAATTTTAAATTAAACAATAGAACTATTTATTTTGAACATTAATAAAAATCATACTACAGTCCCTACCTTCTTAAAAGTAGTCTGCTAAAAGCGCGCTTAATCCCCTTTGACTCCTTAAAGCGACAGATTTTTCGAAAAAAAATTGTCTCCTGAAGCGTATTTGATAAATTTTGAAAATTTATCCAAATTATTTGCTGATTATCATCAGATAATCAAATAACCGCTTGGTATCGAGTTTCGCGCCTTCACTGATGTATTTGCCTAGTTGGTGTCTCAGGCGGTAAGGCAGTAAATCGGCTATAATGTGTAAATCGGCTATCAAAATTAGCTAACTGTTAAATCGGCTATATTATACCTATATTCAAAATAAGTTACTTTTAAACAATAGCCGATTTACTTTGTTTAAATCTTTCAGTGAACGGTAGCCAATTTAATCATTTTCGCATTTACTTATTTTGGTAGCCGATTTACATAAAAAAATAGCCGATTTACTATTTTTAAAGTTTATTAGCCAACGGTAGCCGATCTACCAGAATTTTCGGCCACCGTAGCCGATTTACTATTTTTTGAAATAAATAAATTTTTAAAATTTCTTAAAATAATATCAAGGGTATCCCTGCTCCTAATTTGACTATATTCCTACGATGAAATATTAGCCGAACAAGGCCTCGGGATCATAATTCAGATTAGCCAGCCTTTGTACGAACTAGCCTTCAACTTGCGAAAAAAATTTGCCAAAACTTTTTTGCACGGAGTAACACTTATGTGCATCCCAGACACATCAAGCGAAACCAAGAAGACCTAAGCCGCCCGAAATTCCTACTTCTCTGAGGATTATATTTTGAATAAACTTAAATTTTAAAAACAATAACTTGTATAATTTAGTATAATCGGGCAAAACTTTACAGTGCGTTTTGGTCGTATTAAAGTGCTATAATTTTTCTCAGAACAATGAAAAAAATTACCGTTTTATTGGTATATAGATACTCGAAAAATCTACTACTTCACCCAGGTTAAAATTGTGTCAAATTGCTCAAAATTATGCAAAAGCTAGTTCATGTAACAAATCGTAGATAAACTTTACACACAGTGGAGCTGTTCTTAGGTATGCATTTCTGGGAGCTCACAACTCAAAGATATGAATTTTTCAAAGGTCACGGAAAAAATTTTCCAGATTAAAAAATGGGTTCTTTCGATTTTTTTCAAAGTAGGCTCAAAAGAAAAGCTGGAAGGAAACAATCTGTAGATGAGTTAGAGTTAAGGCGTCAAACGTCATGTTAACCGACATGTTTGAAGTTATAGAGGTCAAATTGACACTAAACGTTAAATTTATTTACTAATTTTGGAGAAAAAACCTTGGAAAAAAATCGAAAAAACGCAAATTTTCGAAAAATTTTTTGTTGTCATTTGGGTTGTTTAATGCGTTCAAAACATAAACAATTGATTTGGTGCATTTTTATGACATAATAACTGCAGAATCTTTCTTATTATTTTATACTATGATTTTAATTATTAGCTTTTCATTATGGTCAGGAAAATTTGAGAAAATTTTTGAGCAAAATTTAAAAACTTAATTTTAGAAAAAATGATTTTTTGTAGAGAGTTTCTGGTGAAATTTCATTAAAAAACCCCTTCTGTAATACAATTGGGAAAAATTACTAAGGCTTTTGTTAGGTTTGTAGTGTATCATAGTGCGTCCACATCCTCAGAGTAGGGTCTTAATACATCCTCAATGGAGTCTAGCTGTACTTTGCTAGTTTGGTCTAGTACATTAGTAGTAATTAAATAGTATAACGTACTAGACCAAACTTACAAAGTTTAACTAGAATTTATTCGGGATATACTCCTAAAATGCAATTATGAAGCCAATATTATAAAAAAAATCATTTTCATATAAAAAATCGAAAAATGTCAGGACGTTTAAATAACGCACCATTTCGAAAATTTTTTCATGCCGCCTGAGTAACTGTCAGGACGTTTGTTGTCAGCACGTAAAAATAAAGATTCTTAACCCTTGGAAGCTCCAAATTATTTTATTCGGCAGAGGCTCCTGCACCACTTTAGTGGGGTGACTTTGAGCCCTCATTACGGCTAAACTACATTTCATAAAAAGCCGTGAGTTATTTAATTTTTGTAAAGATAGCCCAATTTAGCGAGGTAATCGATCAGATTTTAAAATTTTTATTAAAATCGGCCGAAACTGAGCAGCAAAGATTGGGCTTTGATCACTTACTTCCTGAGCACAAATTGCGCTTCTCACTCTTACTTTCCTCATTAAAACAGAATATTTTCAAATACATTTTCTTTCTCATTCCACCATTACACCTGTCTTTCATAATTTTTTGATTTCAATCTTTCTTCCCCGTTTTCTCACTAAATAATCGATTAGCTGTCCCACTTAGAAAAAAAAACAAAAAAATGCATTTTGTAAAAAAATACTGTTTTGAGACATGAACAAAATTATCCGCCTATCCACCGAAAACCAGATTTCAAAAAAAAAAGAAATTTCATTTGAAACATAAATCAAAAAAAAATACTTAATCAGATTGAAAATTTTACAAAAAATGTCGAAACGAGCAGCAAAAAAATTGGTTTAAATCACTACTTGCGCATTCGAAAACATAAAGATAACCATAATCATTCTTCTTTATTCCACTAATTCTGACCTTGGCTTTCACAATTTTTTTAGATTTTTAATTATATTGTTTGTTTCTCATCAAACAGACGATATTCAGCGCGATTGTAAAACCGCAAACACTTGCTGTCAAAATATTTTTAGAATGAAAAAAAGTATCCTTAGTGAAAATAAAAAATTCCGAGCTTCTTTAGCCAACAAGCTGGAATCCGATAAAGTATCCCATTGGCCAGCTGATCGCTAAGCTGATGAGGTATGATTATCCTGAAAATCAAGCATCGTTTTATTTATCAGCAAATTTCTGTTTAGATTCTGTTTTGAGCAGCTAGAGGCGTAAAAATGTCGGTTATAAAAATATTGTTTGCCGATTTCATCATTCATGACAGAAAAATGCCCCCCGTATTTACAAGAAAGAGGAACTTGAAGATTTATTACTATGAAGACCTTGATACTCAAACTTTCTAATTCCGATTCTGATTATAAAACAACTTGCTATAATTAACGCTAAAACTTTCTCATCATTGTGCCTAGCTTTCATTTAACCTACTTTCGAAAAATCGAAGCAATTTTTTCGAATTTTCTCAAAAATTAAAAAACACCACAAAAATAAAAAGAGTTCCATTGTGGAAATTTATTTTTGAAAACTCTCTCTCCAAAAGACTTTCCTAAAAACTCAGTTCCTCAGAGTTTATTCCTTCGTTTAAACTATTAGCCAGCACGCATTTATTAGGTTTTTTAGAGAATCTCAAAAAGTAAGATAAAATAGATTCTTGAACATACGTCGTAGAAAAGTGCATTTTTGAACTCATGTGGATGTTAAAAAATTTCCAGGACTTTTATTTTCCATCCATTACACGGATTCAAATTTTTCAGCACCACTTAATGGTCGACATCCAAGATAACACATTATTTAGGATTGAAATAGGGGTAAAACTTAATGTAAAGGCCTCTAGACAGCTCTGACAATACAGAATTAATGATGTGATCACATAGGTTTTGAGGATTTACGCAATCAGCCGAAACTTGCATATTTTAAATGGAGGAACCATAAAAACTCTACGAATAATGACACAATCACGCCGAACTTTGAACTTCATATCTGCCATGAATACAGACAAAATACTAAACAAAAAAATACGTGAATAGTGAACCTCGAAATCAGAGCTCTCATTTTAATATAATCTTTTATTGTGCCAATATTCGAAATTTAACGAAATCAAGCAAAGATAAAGTGTTGCTAAATTGAATTTGCAAAAAAAAATTCGCCGGATACACAAATATTACAAGATAATAATCAAAGGCTCTATATATCCAACATTTAGTTTTATAACAAAAACAAATTTAAAGAATCTGTTTAAAAAAATAAAAAAATTGATTAAAAAAATCATTTTTTTATTGACAAAAATTTGTTATTAAATAATTAATAAAAAATATTCTATATCCCTTATCACCTCGTTAGAAGCTAGCACAACGTTTAAAATCACACGTAAAAGTAGTATGGCTACGCATTTTTCTAAAAAAACCCAAAAAAGGTGATAAGATATCCCTTTTATCAATACTTTTTAAACGTATCCCGCCCTTACTACTTTAAAAACACACCTACGTTGTAATAAGGCCGTATCCACAAAAGTGTATTTAAGGATATTGTGTATTGAAAAATTGAAATATCAATATGATAATTTGCGTTCATTCATTTAGCAACATAAAAATCTGTTAACAATATTTAATAAAAAATTTGAACATTAAATCCTGACTGAAGACACGCCACCAATCCTTAATATCCGAGACAAGAGTGAGTTTAAGATTTTATTACAAGTGTTTGTATATAGATATTTACAGTAATCAATAGTTTCATTTTAATTCTTCGTTTAATTTAAGCCGTATTGCTTTTTGAATGTCTCATAGACTCAGTCAAAATTATTATTCCCCATAGTTTCGAAATCCACTCAACATAAATGAAACTTGCGTCCAAACACCTGGGCATTTGTTGACGCAGGCCATCCCAACTTGTAATCACCTTCAGAACAGGTTTTTCCCGGTTGAATCAGTGTCAAATAAGTGGCCACCAGAATCTCCTGGCATCCATTTTACCGCCTCTACCAGCGCACAAATCATACCCTCAATTATATAACCACGAATTTCTAGTTTTTCAACAACTCTTGATTGCTGATAATGCCCAATCAACCTCGTTGCAAAACGTCTGCAGCTCTTCCTTAGCTCACACACCCCAACCAACGGTCCGCATTGGTATGAGCTTGGACAAATAATTTCTTCGGAAGATCATGCATGCGGCCGCCGCTCGTGCCGTCCCTCTACCCCCTATTTCCGAATTTCACATCGCCAAAGGCACTTTGCAATCTCTTTTTGAGTAATTGATGGTAATAGAGATTTAGCTGTGAAAGTCTTTTGACCATCCTTCATACGTCATCCAGTGGTGATCACCATTTACACACATATTCTGGTTATGTGATAAACGACAACAGTGACGACGTTAAAACGGTGAAACTATCATAAGGTCCCGCACACAGAAAACCCATAAGCCATGTAACTACAGGCCAGAGTCGCACGTCGCTTTCACAACCTCTGCGCCTGTACTCGCATCCTCATCATTATTCGAACAACATTAATTTCGGTAACAAACGAGAGTTGGGAATTCAAAAGTCAGTTCAGGTCACCAGATTGTCACTCAGTTTCCTCTTCTGAGCTTCATTAACCGAGTTTTGTTTACAGTTAGAAAATTCCAAAATCATCGCTTGGGAGAAAGATTAATCTTCAAATAATTATAGGCCCGATCCGCCAGTGACATTTTCTTGCACCATAGCCTTGACAGCCAGAGTATACTACAACGGCAGACAACCCATAACTTTTTTTATTGATTGCTTGATTACGGAGCAGTTTCGCCTTCGTACCGCACAGGACAGCGACACATGTTACATGCTTGTTGCCCCATTGCCAAAGAAACATTATTCTTCTTAATATTAAATGGAAATCTTAAATTTCGAAAACCAGACATTAGATAAAATACTTCGAAAATTTTTGAAAATAAAAGTTCTGTTTTTACTTCGTTCATTTTTTAAAAATAATTAAATTTAAAGTTTCGAATTTTCACATTTTTTCAATCTTTATAAATAATACAGATTTGAAAAGCCCAAGAAATTTGCAAAACTTAGATCTCATGTTAATAAAATTTTTAAAAATAAAATCTAAATTTACGTTTGTATTCAGTACGTATTTTAATACAGAAAATGCCCACATACGAATTCTTACTTTATTCCAAATCAAACCAGCATAACTTCAGAATCTGACACGCATCATATAATAAAATATTTCATTATCATTTATAACAATAAAAAGATAAGTAATTAAATAAAGAAAAATAATTACAAAAAAAATTTCTCTTACGTCTTAATCTTTCAGTAATAAACTAAAAAATAAACAATAAAAGAAAAAGGTTTAATCCCGCATTTTTTATTTGCTTAAAACCACACATTAAATAAGTCAAATTTATAAACACATCTTTATTTTAATTTCCACTTAATAAAAAAAGATTAAAAAAGCCGAAAAAAATATTTTACACATCAATGTCTTGCCTGTCAATCAAAGTGGTCCACACATCTGCATACTAACCCTACACTGTCCATCCCCAATGTTTTGAAAATTTTTTACATTAGTTTGTTATACCACCAATCTGTCGTAACCATCTATCACAGACTCTCGCAGGCAATACCTCACACTTACTCCCATTTGAATTCTACCAGGCGATACTGTTCGTCAAAGATAAATGAACTAATTTTCCTCTATTGAACATCACTAAAATAGTGTGCAACAGATTCATTATAACTTATTACATTTTTCTTATACGGGTGCGATTTAACTTCCTACTACACAGTAATATACTAATATGTATTAATTTACTATTATATTACTACTAGTATATTTAGGGCTCGATGAAGAAAAAAACACTCGACAAAAACCTATGTATTTGCGTAAAATTTTGGTCCGAAGTTAAATATGACTTCGAACGTCGTAGCACTATTTGACGTGTCCTCTCAAACCGGGCACATCGAATTTCGTACAAAAACACATTGTCTATTTTCTATATCTTTAGTTCTAAAATAATATTCAAACTGGTTTGATACGACGTCACACAAATTTCTTGCTAAAATTGTTGAACTAGAAACAGAAAAATATGGTTTGCGACGCAACCTCCTTAAAATTCTTCATCACTCTCGTCAAGCATTGTGTAAGCGGAAAAACACGATATTCTTCTGTAAAAAAATGATAAAAAACATTATTGCACACTCAAGCACCAGAAAAAATTAAAATATATCTTTGAAAACACATCCTGATAATTTGCAACACCGCAACTAATCAGAAAAAACTATTCAAAAAGCTTCATCTTGACGAGATAAATTTTTGACATAAAAAAGATTGTATATAATCTCCTAAAAATTACACTCCCTATTTAATAGTTTAGTACAGCACCACCACCATAACACAAGATTACTACAAATTACACGAAATTACTTTTGCTCATTCTCTGACATCACCTCATATCTTCTTACGATCTTATCCCACATCAAACCTGACATCAATCTGCGTTTCATGAGCAAGAGCCAAAAATGTTAAATTGGCCAAAAAATCGATTATTTCATTTCGGTCAGACTTTTTCCAAACAAACAAAAAAAAAAAAAAATATTGGATTCATTGATAACAGAAAATCATTATCATTCTCAGAGCGCGATTAGATTCAAAAGATATTTTTAAATCAATACAAATTCCTGTTTTATGAAGTTTTTTTGCCCTTTTACTGCGCGAACCCTAATACAATGCACAAGTATACCAATAATACGATTATTACAGCAATATCAAGAATATTGAGACTCATAAACGTGTTTAATGAATTCTGACTTAGATAATTGTGACGCCTAAATACACGATTAAAACTTATTCGCTAATACGCGGCTTATAGTAAACGCCTTAATGCTATAAAATTACAGTTAGTTTTATTAGTAAAAAATCAATCTATTCGAAAAATTAGCAAATCTCATCATACTTTTAATTAATAAGTAATAATAAGTCGCTTACATACTCGAACCTACAATTCATAGTAACCATATGTTACGAGGACGCGTATAGTAAGAAATTGTCGGCCAAAAAACAACAACAGCCCGCCCTAACCTCCAATCCACAACCAACGCGCGTAACCTCTGTTTAACTATACCCAATATATTAAAATTACGCGAAATATAGTGCGTGGGCGACAAACTTCACACTTACGCGACTTTCCAACTATACGCGACTTTTGGAAAATCCCCTCTGATCGTCCCAATTTGGACAAATCAGAGTTTAAAATTAAGCGTTAAAAATAGCAGTAACGGAATGTTAAATGATTAAAGTTAATTTTCCATCGTACAAATCTCTCTAGGATGTATAAATTTAATTTTATGTGCAAAAAAAAAATAAACTAATCTTGAAAAAAACATAGAATCCGAAAAAATTATCCCAAACGTTAAAATGTCAGGAAACAATGCAAAATTATGAAAAAATACTCTCACAGTAATCACTCCTCAGAAACGAAAAAACCTAATATTTTACTGAATACACTACGCCCATTCAACAGCCACATTGGTCTGCACGACTGAAAACGCCACCGTGCAACATATAATAGTCCTCCGGCCCTTTAATACCGACACTTCAATTGCAATCTATCAGTTTTTAAAAGAAGTGTATCAATTGTCGAGCCACGGAGAATCTTGGTCTGAACATCTGTAAACCCTATCTTTTGCCTAGAACGCTTGAAAAAAAATCCTATCTGCCTAAACTATAGCCCGGCTACGCCCCAGAAACGAATTAAAATTGATTTCAAATGCCCGTAGTTTTTGCGAGCTACGTAGTTTTGCTTGGAATGCTACTAACGCGCACTCCCGTATATGAACTTACACAACAAAACATATCTCAGTATCCAGACTGGCAGTAAAGCGCAGCTGATGTCACAAAAACTAACCCTACATTACACCTTTCAAATCAAATTTTTATCTTCAAAATTATATGTAATTTATAATAATTGTTCATATTTATCAAGATAAAATGTTAAAAAACCATAGTCAGGTTGATCTGCTCGTGAAACACACAAACGGGCCAGAGACCGGTTTCTGAAAATAATGTGTCACAAAACAAAGAGACTATACATTCTAATATGTTAAAACTTCAACAAGTCGAAAAAGCTCTATTACATTACTTATTATACGTCAAAAATTGTACTTTTAGACACAAGATCCGACATTACCAAGCTTATGATACACCTGAACTACTGACATTCCCATTATGACGCTTCGATAACGCAAACTAACTGACGTTCAAATCATGATCTCTTTTGATCGTTCGATTATACGTTGTTATGTGTCGAAAATACTATCTCCAATAAATTTGGAGTTATGTTTTTGTAAAAAAATAAAAACACAGGCGCACATTAATTCCGTAAACAATCGACACGTTATCTCTATCTCCGTCCCGAGTGACGACACAATATTTATCCAACTAGCACTCTAAAACCCCAAAATCTCTTAAATTCCGCATATTCAGAAACAACCAATTCAACATACCTCTTCTCTTCTAAAATATATAAGCCAATTCTCTTTTGAAATAACCTCTAAAATTTGAATCTTTCCTCCTGGAACTTTAATGAATTTTAATATATTATAAATAATCAAACTATCTGAAAGGTTTGCCAGTCAAAAACCAAGCTTTTACTTAACTTCTGGTTTTGGCACATAAATAGTAGTGTTGATTGATTTTAATGTAGCTTATAACCAAATCACTGAATTAAATTCATCATAAAAAAAGCTTCACGGTCTTATCAGCAAATTGAGGTTAAACATTTCAAGACGATCGTTGGGCTATCTTTTGACCAATCAGAAAGAGGGTATTTCTGAGATTGGTTTTTGAATCACTGCCGGAATATTAAAGAGATTCTTAGGGGTTTGACCGTGCCACCCTAGTTGCAACTCCATGCACTACTGCGTGACCTAATTCGATTTTTCTACGATTAAAAATGCTGTTTTAGCAACACCAACATTTCCAACAATTATTAGGTATCGAGATAATATACTCTTCCCTAAAAAATTAGACGGGATACAAAAGAATCATGGCAATTGACCGGTCAGTTATTTGAAGCACAGTTGACATACCGAGAAGGGAAAGCTGCGTCATAACTGGAATCGTCAGCTGTTCCAGCGGTTAATCAGATACCTTTGGTCTATAATCGGTTGCTGATCTTGTGTCCTATACTAGTACACATTTTTGAGCGTAAAATCCAAGTCAAATTAATAGACTTTTTCCGACTTGTTGAAACAGTTTTAAAACATAATTTAGATGTATATTTTTGTGACAAACAAAAAAAACTTGAATTTTGGTCGCAGCACAACGAAGTAACTCTAGAGCCCGTTTGTGCTTTCAGAGCCAGATAACCAGCTGAACCATGTTTTTAACTCTGTATCTGAATAAATTATGAAATTATATTCAATAAACCTTAACAATATAATTTTGAAGATAAAAAAAATCATTTAGTATTGAAACGGTGTAATGTAGGGTTAGTTTTTGCTGACCAATCAGCTGCGCTTTACTTGCAATTCTGATAAAACTTCGCAGCAATATGTTTGTTTGTTAAAGTTCATTACAGGGGACGTGGGTCGATAGTTACATTCCACCGCAAAAACCTACGTAGCCTGCCGGCAAAAACCTACGCATTTGAAATAATTATCGTTTCTGGCGTGCGGGCGCTTATGTTATTGGCAAAAGATAGGGATTTTTTTTCAAACGGTTCTAGGCAAAAAAATGATACGGCGGTTTTAAACCAGATTTTCAGACCAAATTCTCCGGTCGGCGCGACAAATGAAAATACACTTTTTTACACATGTTCAAGATTGACCAATTGAAGTGTGTCGGTATTTCAAGGAGTTAAAGGACATGTTTTTCAAGTCTCGCAGACAATGTCGGCTAGCTTGAAAATGGGCCAATAGTTATCCCAGATAAAAATTATTTAGTTTTTCGTGGAGATTCTCGGGAGATGATTCGCTGTGGGCATATTTTTTCATTAAATTTTCATCTGTTTCACTTCGACAATTTAACGATTTTCGGATTAATGCCTTTTCGCAAATTCATCGTTTATTTCAACGTTAAGAGTTTATTCATTTTCAATAAACATTAAAATTTTATACAATCCTTAGCAAGATTTGTAGACGAGAAGGAAAGGTTAACTTATAAAATATGGCCCAAAAAATGTGTCTTCCGCTACCGTAGTTTGTAAACGAACGAATTTTAAGACGTTAGTAGATCTCTCACATTGGACTCAGAGGGCAGCCGCAAAAGTACCGCGACTTATAGTTGCGGAAAGTCGCCGGACTATAGATAAGAAGTTTTTGGTCGCCGAAAAAACCCCACTATACGCACAGATAATATTTACTATACCGTATATTAAAATCTACGCCATATAGTTAGTGGTTTTTTGGCGACAATACCTCTTAACTATACGCCCGGCATCCCTGTAGATAACAATATGTTACATATGATATGTAGTTCCGGCCGACGCGTATATAAACGCGACTTAATTAATTAACTATAAATGTGAAGATTAAAAGTATGAAATGGAAATTTAGCTCAAATTTATTTCGATAGGGATTGCTTTTTTCTAATCAAAAATACTGTAATTTAATAAATACGCATTAAGGCGTTTGAATATAAGCAGCGTATTAGCGCGAATGGTTTATCGTTACTTAGTCACCAATTACTAAGTTCAGAGATATTTCATTACAACACGTACTGGAGACCCTCAAAATGGTAACTTGGAACCTGCCCTTAATCAAACGATTATTGTGACTTGGCAGATTGGTTGCAGTAAAAGGGGCAAAAAGAACTTCCGACAGAAAATTTGTTTGCAGATTTTAAAAATTCCTTTGGATCCTCAAACTCCGCGCTCTCGCAAGACACATGATAATGATTTCACGTGTTACACTGATCGCAATAATTTTTGGAAAATAAAAGTCTTCCTAAACCGAAATGCCAAAATAATGATTTTTTGCCATTTAACAATTTGTTGCTCTTCTACTGCCAACCGGCAGATGATTGCCTCAAGGGTTAGACTGTGGGAGTAAGAATGACGTAAGAACGACTAATTAGGTTGTGCCCAGAGATGAGAAAAAGTAAGAAAATTTGAAAGAGATATATTTGTAAAGTAAATCTTGTGTTATTGGTGGTGTCGCTATACTTAAACATATTAAGATAGGCGAGTGTAGAAATTTTTAGGAAAGAGTAATACAAATAACCAACCTTTATTTCAATTCAAAATTTATCTTCAAGATGAAGCTTTTGAAAGTTTGAGTTGAACGGTTAGACTTGACAAAACATTATCTAGGGACTCTCGTTTCAACAGACTATATTCTTAAATATTTTCTGTTGACAATATGCTGCAAAGTGTCAAATAATGTTTTTCATTTTTTTCAGAGAATACGTGTTTTTCCTTTCGACACAATGTTGACGAGAGTGATTGAAAGATATTTAGGGGTTGCGGGGTCGCAAAAAACAATATTTTTTGTTTAGTTTCACCCAATTCCTGGTGGTAGCAAAGAAAAATTTTTGGGACAGTCACGTCACAATGACCAGTATTAGAAATAGGCGATGTTTAGAACTTGACAGTCATAAGCACAAATGGCCGACCATGTTAGGTTTTCTTGGTACGAAATTCATGCACGGTTTTTGAGCACCTCAAATAGTCGCCCCGAGCATTCCGAAGCAATAAAATTCGACCAAATATTTACCGCCAAGACCATACACAAATAGGATCACTGTTTGTCGAGTAGTGTATTTTTTCTCATGAGCCGTGATAAAAATATACGTAAGTAATATTATAAGTAAATTAATATAGGTTATCTAGTAAACTTAACTAGATAGGCTAAGTAGTGAATTCCAAATCGCCAAAACCCGCTTATAGAGAAAAAATGTAAAATAAAAAAAGTATTAATGATATACTGGTTGGCCAATCAAGCCTTTTTTAGGAATGTCTATCGTAAATAGAGACAAAATTAGTTGCTCTCTCTTGGACGAACAGTATCGCGCCTTGCCAAGCGGTAGATTCCACATGGGGAAGGCTAAAGTGCTCAGGGTAATTGCCGGCGAGAACAGTCTGTGATAATGGTTACGACAATATTGAAGTGGTCATACAAAAAGACAAAATTGTAAAACTTTTCAAAACATAATGGGAACAAAACAATGGAACAGTTAGGGAGGGGTAAATTCGAGTCTCGCAGTACGTAAAAACACGGCGACAAATGAGTAGTGGCATCTGATTACGCACGAGGAAAGAAATTGATGTTTTAATTTTATAATAATTTATAGGTCAGCACATTTTGAAATTCAATCTTTTTTTATAATGGAAAATTAAAATAAAGATGTTAATAAATTGCCTATTTAATTGTGAGTTCATTCAACCGAAAATACTAGATAATGCAGATGTGAGAAATACTTCTTTTATTTTTTATTTTTTGTAGTTTATTCTGAAAAGAACTTCAAATTAGAGAAATTTTTAATTGTAATTAAATTTTTTCTTTTTATAATTATTATTTTTTATGTTAAATTAAAAATGATAATAGAAATATCTTTTATTTATGATTGGTCAGATTCTGAATTTTCTGTTTGAGATAAAAAATAAAAGAAATTCGTAAATGGGCTGTTCTGATTTTTTACGTACGCTGAGATAACAAAAACGTAATTGAGATTTTATTTAAAAAAATTTTATTAAACAATGAGAATTTAAAGGTTTGCAAGATTTCCTATGCTTTCAAAATCTATTTATTATAAAGATGAAAAAAATTGAAAATTCGAAATTTATTAAAATTTAATTATTTGTTATAAAAAAATTAACGACCAGTATATGAAACGAACTTTTATTTTTCTCAAAAAATTTTTCGAGAAGTATGGTGAAGGGAAATCTAAATCTCGTTGTTGGTCGACTTTAGATTTCACATTTATATTAAAGTAAAAAATTTATCTTCTGGCAAAATGGGCAAAAGGCCTGTCAACAATGGTCGCCTGTCCTGTGCTGCGGTTAACAAGAAAACAAGTTCTGCTCCGTCGATCAGAGCAATCATAACAAAAAGAATCCTATGGCAGTCTGCGTTTGTATAAACCTGGCCTAAGCAGAAAGGCATATGGACGAATAAGCAAGAAAATGTCACTGAGCGGATCGCGGCCGGTATAATTATTGACAGATATTCATCAACCATATTATATGGGAAGAAAACCGATAAAATTACTACTGTAACAACCCAACACTTCCGTTCTACATGAAGCTCCAGAAGGAGGAACTGATGAAAAAGACCTTGCGTGACTGAAAGCTTGACCTTTTCCGAATTCCCACAAGACTCTCCGTTTGTCCGCCATTAGTATTAAGTTTGGGTCATCTCGAAATACATGAATGGAGATCGCAATGCGTAAGGCGGAGTGTTTGACAGCACTTGCGCACTCCTGGCCCTGGGTAGGTTTAAGCATGCCTTTGGGTCTGTTCATGTGTGCCGGGACCCTTTATCGATAGTTTCCACGTTTTAACGGCAGCTCACTGTTGCTCGGTTATCAAGTTATAAACCAGGAATAATGTCCGTGGTTACAATCGGCTGATTCACCACTGGATGAGTATCTGGGATGGTTCAAAAGACTTGTCACAGCTAAATCTATTATTATTCATCCAATTACTCAAAAAGAACGATTGCCAACATAATTTGCATCGTGAAATTTCGGAAATATGGGCAGAGGCGCACCCAACGGCGGCCCATGCATGTCTTCAGATAAGAAACATTTTGTCCAAGCTTCATAACACAAAAATGCTGGGACCGCTGGGTTGGGGCGAGGCGGGGGTAGAACATACAGCCTGTTGATGAGTGCGGAAGAGCTGCCGACGTTTTGCAAAGGCTTGATTTGCAAATTTATCAGCAATTCAAGAGTGTTTCGAAAAAACTAGAAATTTCTGGTTATATAATTAACGGGGCAAATGATTTGTGCAGGCTGGCTCCGAGCGAGCAGCGGGCTTTAAGATGGTGCCAAGGAGATTCTGGTGGGTACCCGTCTTATTTCACTGGATTCAACGGAGAACAACTGTTCCTGACCGGTATTACCAGTTGGGGATTCGGACTGCTTGTACAACCAAATGCCCAGGTGTTTGGACGCAAGTTTCATTGCTGATGTTGAGTTGGATTTCCGAACATATGGATAATATTTTGACTCGAGTTACGAGAAACTACCCAAAGAACAAATACGGTACGTTTTAAGAAATTACAATAGACGAATTAAATGAACTATTTGCTTATGTAACTATTACCAAGTTATATGCCACAATAACTTGCTAAAATAATAGGCTATTCTTAAACTCAACTCTTGTTTGTTCATTAAGGAATTGGTTGCGCCAGTGTGTTTAGATCAGATTTAATTGTTGGTCAATATTTTTCAATATAATATTGTGTACAGATATTTTAAAATGATTGGGTGTAAAATGATCGAAAACGACAATTTCAATATGTAGCTATCTCTCCTTTTATTCACATAACAAGAAACTATTCCCTTGAATCACACTTTTGTGAAATATCCCGGTGCACCTTAATTCCCAACCGTAAGTGATTTTTTTAAGTGTAGGGCCCGCGCCTGTATCATTTAAAAAAAGTAATTGAATTAAAGGGGATATCCCCTTTAATCACCTTTTTGGTTAGAATGCGTATGCCCTATACTTATTAAAACGTGGTGATTTATAACGGTGTCGGCAACAGTGTGAGGCTACGCATGTCCGTAACCGAACAGCTGGCAGGTAAAGGATAGTAGAAACTTTAAATTACACTTAGATTTAGATAATGACACAATTTTTTGTCAATTATTTTTTTTTTTAAAGAAAACATGAATTTTTCTTAATCAATATTTTATTTTTTATAAACCAGAATTCATTTAAAATTTGTTTTTGTTTATAAAAACTAAATGTGAAATATATTCAGAGCCTTGAATTAATTACTTTGTTCGAAATAAACGGTTTGGTTGTAGTCCGGGGCCGAAATTTATATTATTGCAAAATACCAAATTATTAGGCAACCACCCTCTTATTCTTGCTTGAGTTTTCCGTATAAAATGTTCGATATTTGCAACCATATCGAAAAAGAACTTATTATTCAAATGAGAGCTCCTGATTTCGAGTGTCAACTTAATTTCACCGTATTTTTTTAGTTTAGTGATTTTGCACTGTTTTACAATGCAGATAATAAATGTCTTAAAGTCTACGGGCGATAATATGTGTCATCCAGTATAACTTCGTAAGTTTTTTCCTGTTCCTCCATTTTAAACTTATCGACAGTATTCACGGCTGATTTGCGTAAAATTCCCATCCAATAACCCTGTCGGAGTCAGCCATCATTAAAAATTCTGTGATTGTTCAGAAGCTGTCATAAGCAGGCCTTACCCATTAAGTTTTAACTTCCAGTACTTTCCAATAACCCTAAATAATGTGTTACACAACCTTGGATTGCTCCGCACCACTTAGAGTGGCGTGCTGAAAAATTTGAAATCCGCTGTATCGGGGATGTGAATTGTATAAGTCCTTGGAAATTTTGTTATCAATGGCTCGTGTGTTTCAAAAATGACACTTTTTACGCGTTCTTGTTCAAAATTATTATCTATTTTTAGGAGAATTTTCTCTTCAAATAACTCTAAGATGGCCGTTGGTGCTCAATCAGGTTTAACGAAGATATGTGAGGAACTGAGTTTTAGGAAAGTCTTTTTGATATCTTTCAAAAAAATAAATTCCACTCGAACTCTTTTTATTTTTTGTGAGTGATTTTTTATGTTTTTTGAGAAAAATTCGAAAAAATATGCTTCCTCTCGTTCAATGAAAAGCCGTTGCTGGTGTGGGCAACACTGATTCTTAGAAGATCTCTAGCGGTTCAAATTTAGAGCAAAGCGTTGTTCTCTATAACTCAGATCGGATTAAAAGTTTGAGTATCAGCGTTGTGTCTTCATAGTAATAAAATCTTCAAGCTTCCTCTTCTGTAAAATAAGGATTTTTGTCGTCATCGAATGCAGTGCAATGGCAAAAAGAGCGTTCTTTATAAGCACATTTTAACGCTCCTCTGCTCTTCAAAACAGATCTAAAACGAATGCTGATTCTAACAGATGGCTTGATTATTCAGGGATATCATCCTCATACCGAGCTTAGTCGATCAGCTGGCCCTAAGTCGGCGATGTGACTGTGGCTTTGGGTCCACTTTCGTGCTAAAGAGCTCGGATTTTTATTTTCACTAAGCGAATACATATTTATTCATTCTCAAAAAATGAATTTTTGACAGCGCAAGGATGTTCGTGTTTTAGATTCAAACGCGACTGAAATCGTCTTTTGATGAGAAAACAAAAAATATAAATTATAAAATCTAAAAAAAATTGTGGAAAGCCAGTCAGAACCTGGTGAGAATAGAGAGAAAGAAATGATTTATGGTTATCTTCTTATGTTTTCGGATGGCGAGAGTAAGTGATTAAACCCAATTTTTGTGCTGCTCAGTTTCGACAAATTTTTTTTGTTTAAAAAATTTACAAATCTGATTAAGTATTGCTTAATTTGATTAATGTATTTAAAATGAGAACAATATTATTTTATATATATAAATGTGGCTTTTTCAGGTGATAGGCGGGATAACATTTTGTTCAAATTATCTAAAACATATTTATTTTTACAAAAGTGGGCATTTTCTTATCAGAATTTTTTTGTCAATCGCGCAGAACTAATGTATATTATATGAGAAAACGCGGAAAAATTGAAATCAAAAAAAATATTATGAGCCAGCAGTCCGTATAACTGGGCTACTAGGACAGAATAGTATCTGAAATATTATATTCCGATTTTCATGGAAGTTAAGTTGATCAAGCCCTAAGTCTTTAGACTGCTCCAGTTTCGGCCCGGATATTTAATAAAATTTTGAAAATTCTGAGTTGATTACCTCTAATTATTGGGCTATCTTTACAAAGAATTTAAATAACTCACGGGTTTTTATACAATGACGGTTTAGCACGATCATATGAGAGGCAATCAAATCACCCACTATGAAAGTGCAGTGCAACGCCTCTTGCGAATAAATTTTGGAAGGCTTTCCAAGGATAAGAATCTTTATTTTTACGTGCTCGACAAACAAACAGTTCCTGGGACAGTGTACTTCAGGGCATGAAAATAATTTCGGAAATGGATGCGTTATTTAAAACCGTCACTAGACAATTTTATCGATTTTTTTATGAGGAAATGATTTTAATATTAAATATATATATGACTCCATAACTTGCCTATTTTAGGAGTTATATCACACCGAATAATTCTAGGATTTAATACTTTGTAAGTTGGTCTAGTACGGATAATATACTATTAATTTATAGCTAAATGAATAACTAGACACGCAAACTAGCCAAAAGCTTACAGCTAGGACTCCATGAGGTCATGTATTAAGACCAATACTCTGGGGATGTGGACGCACTATGCATACACTACAAACCTAACAAAAGCAGCTAGTAATTTTTCCCAATTGTTATTACAGAATGAAGAGTTTCTTTAATGAATTTCCAGAAACTCTCTACAACAAAATCATTTTTGTCTAAAATTAAGTTTTTTTAAGTTCTTGCTCAAAATTTTCTAATTTTCCTGACCCATAATGAAGCTAAGAATTTAGAACTCAGTAGCCTTAAAAAGGTAATAAGCGAAAGAATTCTGCGATTAGTGGGGTATGCATAAAAATGCGGACAAAATCATTTTTGTTATGTTTTGACGCAATAAACAGACCCCAACATGACAACAAAAAAATTGTAGTTTCAGCAAAGTTCGCGGCTTACTTTTTCCAAGTATTTTTCTGCAACAATTAATGAGCGCCATTAAAAAATAACGTTTTGTGTCAGTGTTAACCCTCTGTAAACTTCCGAAAAAAATATCGGCAAAAACACAGTTGAGCGGTAAACCAACTTGTCATACTACATGTTTCCGCCAGCTTTTTCTTGTTGACGCCTACTTTTGGAAAAAATCGCGAAAACAACATTTTTTAATCCAGGGAATTCAGACGTGACCATCGATAGAAATTTCAGGTATGTTGGTGATTTCGGGTCAAATATTGCAATAAACACACACGCACTGTAAGAGGTCTTCTGATTTGTTCTGAAGTCTAGGCTGTTTGCAAAGAATTTCTGAGCGTAATTTGCAAATTTAAACCTGGTGGGAGATAGGATTTCGAGGTAATTATCCAAAAACGGTATTTTTTTCATGTTTCTGTGAAAAATCTGCATGCTTAGTCGACAAAAAACGGCCACCTGTAAGTTTTGTAAGCTAATTATACAAGTTATGTCAAACTTTAAGCGTCCTATGTCAAAGATATAGCTCTCAGAGATAGATTTCCGGCGTTGGCTAGTCTTGCTGTTTGCGCTAGTTGTGTCTGGCGGTGATATTCATGCAAAGTTTTTGGCAAATTTTTTTCGCAGTTTGCATGGGCTAGTTCTACAGACTTCTCTGATTATCTCGGCCTTGTTCGGGCTAATTTTTTATCGCATATGTCAATCTAGGAGCAGGGATCACCTTGATATTATTGTAAGACAATTTTTAATTATTTATTCACAGATAGTGGAATCGGCTACAGATGGGCGAAAATTCTGGGTTACATATGATCGTCTACGTTTGGCCTAATAAAGCTTGTAAAATCAGTTAATCGAGGCTACCGAAATATAATGCGGAAGTGCATCCTAAATCGCTACCGATTTTTGACTGAAAGATATTTGAGAACAAGGTAGATCGCTGGAATTGTTCAATAGTAACTGTATTGTTGAATATAGTATTATTATAGCCGGACTTTTAAAACAGTTAGCTGGAATTGTTGAGGGTGCAGAAGCCATTTACACATTATAGTCGATTTAGCTGCCTTACCGCCTGAGGACCACCCGAACTAAGCGAAATACATCAGTTAAGGCGCCGAACTCGTACCAAGCGGTTATTTTATTATTGATGATAACAGCAATTGGTATAAATTTTCAAATTTAATCAATTACGTTCAGGAGACAATTATTGGTTCAAATCTTGGTCGGCTTTAAGAGAGTCAAGGGGATTTGTAAGCGCGCTTGAGCAACTACTTTGAGAAAGGTTGGATGTTGTAGTGGTCTTAATATTAATGTTCAAATAAATAGTATCTTATGTTTGTTTAATTATAGAACTTTAATGCTCTGTATGTATTCGTTCGATTTGATTATTCGAAATAATAGAAATTTTAGAACCATAACCTCGAATTTATTTATTATAAATTAAAACTTTTTTATTTCAAATAGTTAGTTATTTCGAGTTCGAAATTTTAAGATATAAAAATCAGACTTCCGTACCATTATTTTGACATTTCGTGTGGTCGGGATTGTTTGAGTAACTGGAAACAGCTTTTGTTATTCTGGCAGCAAGCTTTTGAGTCTAGGAGTGATTACCTTACTGTTTCCTCAATCTTTACGGCAGATATATAAGGATGCCCCGACGTGAGACCTTTTTATCGTTTTTTAAGCAGTCGCGGCAAAATTTGACTGGGTATTTACTAGGATAAACCAAGAACAATGGTTTTCAGATTGCGCTCAAATCGGCTATGAAGGTGCCATGCTTGGGAGTTCGAAGTATCTGCATTCGGCTTGTAATATTGCGTTAATTTGGTGAATTCGCTAAAAACCTAAAAAATTTAGGACCAAAGCAGTGTAACTGTTTCAACGTGAGTGTTGCAGTAACGAGACTGCGTTTTGACAATTACTTCCAACGGACGTGAACGTGTGTCGTTTCACTCGGAAATTAACAGGCTAATCTTAAGTTTGATCTCATTAAAGCATGTATGGATGTAGCATTTTTAATAAATTTGCCAATAAGGCCTTCCAATTCGAGTTCAACGTTTGTTTACTTTGCGAGAAAATAGTTTCGTGCCTAAATTCAATTTTTGTGAAGTAGTATGATGTTCATAGCAGTGTACATTATACCGATTAGCCTTAAAATTAAAATTTTAGAATTAGTTGCTCTCTTTAGTAGCTCGTGTTACTTCTGTCTAAAGAATCTCTCATTTTTCGCTATCGTTCCGAAGACTTTTGAAACCAAGTCAATCTCTCCTCTCTTGCCAGTCTGTGTGTGTTGTGCGTGCAGTGTCTTTCACTCTCTT
>SCLH01000076.1:143748-174511 GCA_004367855.1 Oikopleura vanhoeffeni | reverse complement strand
GATTTTCAATCTATCTTCCCGTTTTCTCATAAATAGACGATTAGCTGCGCGATTGAGAAAAAAAACGAAAAAAATTGCATTTTGTAAAAAAATATGTTTTGAGAATGAACAAAATGTATCCGCCTATCACCGAAAAACCACATTTCAAAAAAAAATGAAATTGTTTCATTTTAGAACATTAAATCAAATTAAAGAATACTTAATCAGATTTGTAAATTTTTACAAAAAAATTTGTCGAAACTGAGCAGCAAAAAAATTGGTTTAAATCACTACTTGCGCATTCGAAAACATAAAGATAACCATAATCATTTCTTTTTCTATTCCACTAATTCTGACCTTGGCTTTCCACAATTTTTTTAGATTTTTAATTAATTTATTGTTTTGTTTTCTCATACAAAAGACGATTTCAGCGCGATTGTAAAACGCAAACACCTTCGCTGTCAAAAATATTTTTTAGAATGAAAAAAAGTATTCCTTAGTGAAAATAAAAAATCCGAGCTTCTTTTAGCAACAAAGTGGAATCCGAAAAAGTAATCCCAATTGGCCAGCTGATCGCTAAGCTGATGAGTGGATGATTATCCTGAAAATCAAGCATCGTGTTTATTTTTCAGCAAATTTCTCGTTTAGATTCTGTTTTGAAGCAGCTAGAGGGCGTTAAAAATGTCGTTATAAAAATAGTTTTTGCCGATTTCATGCATTCGATGACAAAAAATGCCGTATTTACAGAAAGAGGAACTTGAAGATTTATTACTATGAGAACCTTGATACTCAAACTTTCTTTCAATTCCGATTCTGAGTTATAAAACAACGTTGCTATAATTAGCCGCCTAAAGACTCAATTATCTCGACGTGCAATCATATGTTTGCCTAGCTTTCATTTGAACCTACTTTCGAAAATCGAAGCACTATTTTTTTCGAAATTTTTCCCTCAAAAAATTAAAAAACACCACAAAAATAAAAAGAGTTCCATTGTGGAAATTTATTTTTGAAAACTCTCTCTCCAAAAGACTTTCCTAAAAACTCAGTTCCTCAGAGTTTATTCCTTCGTTTAAACTATTAGCCAGCACGCATTTATTAGGTTTTTTAGAGAATCTCAAAAAGTAAGATAAAATAATTTTTGAACAAGACGTCGTAGAAAAGTGTCATTTTTGAATTCCTCGTGGCAAACTCTATGTTGGATTTGATTAAAAAATTTCCAGGACTTTATTTTTCATCCGATTACAGCGGATTCAAATTTTTCAGCACCACTTAAGTGGTGCGGAGCATCCAAGGGTTAACACATTATTTAGGGTATTGGAAAGTACTGGGAGTTAAAACTTAATGGTAAAGGCCTGCTTATGACAGCTTCTGAACAATACAGAATTTTAATGATGGTGACTCGACAAGGTTATTTGGATGGGATTACGCAATCAGCCGAAACTGTCGATAATTTAAAATGGGAGGAACATGAAAAAACTTACGAATTAATGACACAATACGCCGAACTTTAGACATTTATTATCTGCCATTGTAATACAGTACAAAATACTAAACAAAAAAAAACGTGAAATTAGAGTTGACCTCGAAATCAGGAGCTCTCATTTTAATATAATTCTTTTTGATTGGTTGCAATATTCGAATATTTTAACGGAAATCAAGCAAAGATTAAGAGGGTGGTTGCTAAAATTGGGATTTGCAATAAAAAATTCGCCGGAATACAACAAATTATTTGACAAAATAATTAATCAAAGGCTCTGATATATTTCTCAACATTTAGTTTTATAACAAAAACAAATTTAAATGAATTTCTGGTTTAAAAAAATAAAATAATTGATTAAAAAAATTCATTTTTTTTATTGACAAAAATTGTGTTATTAAATAATTAATAAAAAATTATTCTATATCCCTTTATCATACTTTTTTAAATATCCCGGCCCTACTACTTAAAAACACACTACGTTTGCTAATAAGGGCCGGGATATCCACAAAAGTGTGATTAAGGGATATTTTTGTATTGAAAAAATTGAAATATCAATATGATAATTTGCCGTTTCTATTCATTTAGCAAACATAAAAATCTGTTAACAATATTAATGAAAAATATTTGAACATTAAATCTGATCTGAAGACACGCGCACCAATCCTTTAATAACCAAACAAGAGTTGAGTTTAAGATTTTATTTTACAAGTTTTGTGGTATAGTAGATATTTACAGTAATCAATAGTTTCATTTTAATTCGTCTTTGTAATTTTAAAGCCGTATTTGTCTTTTTGGAAGTTGTCTCGTAGACTCGAGTCAAAATTATTATCCCATATGTTTCGAAATCCAATCAACATAAGATGAAACTTGCGTCCAAACACCTGGGCTATTTGGTTGACCGCAGCCGAATCCCCAACTGGTAATACCGGTCAGAACAGGTTGTTTTCCGGTTGAATCAGTGCAAATAAGTGGTCCACCAGAATCTCCTTGGCATCCATCTTTACCGCCCTCTAGCCAGCCTGCACAAATCATAGCCCCGTCAATTATATAACCAGAATTTCTAGTTTTTTCACACTCTTGATTGCTGATAATTTGCAAATCAACCTCTTGCAAAACGTCTGCAGCTCTTCCGTTACTCATCACACCCCAACCAGCGGTCCAGCATTTTGTGTTATGAGCTGGGACAAAATGTTCTTCTGGAAGACATGCATGGGCCGCCGTTGGGTGCGCCTCTAGCCCCATATTTCCGAATTTCACGATGCAAATGTCATTTGCAATCGTTCTTTTTGAGTAATTTGGATGAATAATAATAGATTTAGCTGTGAAAGTCTTTTGACCATCCTCATACGTCATCCAGTGGTGATCACCGATTGTACCACGGACATATTCTGGTTTATATTGATAACCGGAGCAACAGTGAGCTGCCGTTAAAACGGTGAAACTATCGATAAGGGTCCCGGCACACATGAAAGACCCAAAGGCCATGTTAACTACCCAGGGCCAGGAGTGCGCAAGTGCTTCAACTCCGCCTACGATTCGATCTCCATCATTATTCGAGACAACATTAATTTGCGGACAAACGAGATTTGGGGGAATTCGGAAAAGGTCAAGTTCAGTCACCAGTTTTTCATCAGTTTCCTCTTCTGGAGCTTCTGTAACCGGAGGTTTTGGGTTGTTACAGTAGAAATTTTCCATATAATATGGTTGAGAAATATCGTCAATAATTATAGGCCCGATCCGCCAGTGACATTTTTCTTGCTTATCCATAGCCTCTGCAGGCCAGGTTATACAACGGCAGACTGCCATAGGACTTTTTTTATTGATTGGCTTGATTGACGGAGCAGTTTTCTTGTTACCAGCACAGGACAGGCGACACATGTTGACATTGCTTTTGCCCCATTTGCCAAAGAAACATTTTTTCTTAATATAAATGTGAAATCTAAAGTTCGAAAACAGATTTAGATTTAAAATACTTTCGAAAAATTTTGAAAAATTAAAAGTTCTGTTTTATCTTACTGTCGTTTATTTTTTTATAAAAATAATTTAAATTTAAAGTTTTCGAATTTTCATTTTTTTCATCTTTATAATAAATAGATTTTGAAAGCATAGGAAATTTGCAAAACTTTAAATTCTCATTGTTTAATAAATTTCTTTAAATAAAATCTAAATTTACGTTTTTGTTATTCAGGTACGTATTAAAAATACATGAAAATGCCCAATTTACGAATTTTCTTTATTTTTATTCTCAAACAGAAATTCAGAATCTGACAGCATCATAAATAAAGATATTTTCTATTATCATTTTTTATTTAACATAAAAAATAATAATAAAATAAAGAAAAAATTTAATTACAAATAAAAATTTCTCTTATTTCTTAATCTTTTCAGAATAAACTATAAAAAAATAAAAATAAAAGAAGTTTTTATCTGCATTTTTAATTTCGTTGAAAACTCCCAAATTTAAATAAGGGTCAAATTTATAACATCTTTATTTTTAATTTCCCATTAATAAAAAAAGATTGAAAAAATGGCCGAAAAAATTATTTTTAACTTACATCAATTTCTTCTTCGTCAATCAAGAGTGGTCCACACGATCTGCATACTGAACCTCTAACTGTCCATCCCCAATGTTTTGAAAATTTTTTACATTTAGTTTTTTTATGACCACCATATCTGTCGTAACCATTATCACAGACTGTCTCGCAGGCAATACCCTCACACTTTAGCTCCCCATTTGGAATTCTACCAGGGCGATACTGTTCGTCAAATGAAAGTGGAACTAATTTTCCTCTATTGAGACATTCCTAAAAAGTGATTGCAACAGAATATTTTTCAGATAAAAAATTTTAACTCGAGACGCCATTATAACTTTTTTATTTACATTTTTTCTTATAACGGGGTTTGGCGATTTGAATTCACTACTACTACTAGTATATTTACTAGTATATTTATTAATTACTATTAATTACTACTAGTATATTTAGGGCTCATGAGAAAAAATAACTACTCGACAAAATGACCTATGGTAGTTTTGGCGGTAAAATTTTGGTCGAATTTTTTATTTGCTTCGAACGCTCGGTGGCGCTATTTGAGGTGCTCAAAAACCGTGCATATCGAATTTTCGTACAAGAAACTAACATTGGTCGTGATTTTCTATATTTAGTTCTAAAATGAATTTCAAACTGGTTTGTGACTGACTGTCCACACAAAATTTTTCTTTGCTAAAAATTGGTGAACTAAACAAAAAATATGTTTTGCGACGGCAACCTCCTTAAATATTCTTTCATCACTCTCTTCAACATTGTGTGAAGCGAAAAACACGTATTCTCTGTAAAAAAATGAAAAAACATTATTTGACACTCAATTCACAGAAAAATATTTAAAATATATCTGTTGAAAACACTATCCTGATAATTTGCAGCTACGCAACTTATCAAAAAACTATTCAAAAGCTTCATCTTTAGAGATAAATTTTTGAATTAAAAAAGGTTGGTTATGATATCTCCTAAAAATTTACACTCCCTATTTAATATGTTTAGTACAGCGACACCACCAATAACACAAGATTTACTTTACAAATACACAAATTTACTTTTTTGCTCATTCTCTTGGGCATCACCTATATCGTTCTTACGATTCTTACTCCCACATCAAAACCTGAGCATCAATCTGCCGGGTTGGCAGTAGAAGAGCAAAAATGTTAAATGGCAAAAAATCATTATTTTGGCATTTTCGGTTTAGACTTTTTTTTCAAAAAATTATTGGATTCATGTAACATGAAATTCATTATCATGTTCTTCAGAGCGCGATTTAGATCCAAAAAGTATATTTTTAAATCGCAATACAAATTCTGGTGAAGTTTTTTTTGCCCTTTTACTGCCAACCCTAATCTGCCAAGTCTACAATAATCGTTTGATTAAGGGGGTTCCAAGTTATTTTGAGGGGTCTCAGTAACGTGTTTAATGATATTCTTGACTTAGTATAATTGGTGACTAAATAACGATAAACTCATTCGCTAATACGCTGCTTATATTAAACGCCTTAATGCGTATTTATTAAATTACAGTATTTTTTGATTAGAAAAAAGTCAAATTCTATCGAAAAAAATTTGAGCAAATTTCCATTTCATACTTTTAATTTAATTAAAGTTAATTAATAAGTCGCGTTTATATACTCCGGAACGGTTCCGGCGGAACCTACATATCATATGTAACATATGTATTACAGGGGGATGCGGCGTATAGTAAGAAAGTTTGTCGCCAAAAAACCCTAACTATACGCGTAATTTTAACTATACCGTATAGTTAAAATTACGCGTATAGTTGGGGTTTTTTGGCGACAAACTTTCTTACTATACGCGTACTTTCCAACTATACGCGTACTTTTGGGAAAATGCCCTCTGATTGGTCAATTTGGACAATATCTAGAGTTTAAAATTGCGTTAAAATAAGGTAAGCGGAAGAATTTTTGGTGATTTTAAAGTTAATTTTTCGTTCGTTACAATCTCTTAGATGTATAATTTAATTTTATTGAAAAAAATAAACTTAATTTAAATAAACATGAATTCGAAAAAGATTATCCGAAAATCGTAAAATGTCAAGGAAACAATGAAAATTATGAAAAAATATGCTCACAGTGAATCACTCTCAGAAAACCCGAAAAAAACTAAATATTTTTATCTGAATAACTATTGGCCCATTTTCAAGCAGCCGACATTGTCTGCGAGACTGAAAACATGTCTTTGAACTCCTTGAAATACCGACACTTCAATGGTCAATCTGAACATGTAAAAAAAAAGTGTATTTTTCATTGTCGCGCCGACCGGAGAATCTTGGTCTGAAAATCTGGTTTAAAACCCTATCTTTGCCTAGGACGTTTGAAAAAAAATCCTATCTTTTGCCTAACTATACGCCGCACGCAGAAACGAATAAATTATTTCAATCCGTAGGTTTTTGCGGAGGCTTACGTAGGTTTTTGCGTGGAATGTAACTAACGCGCACTCCCCTGTATATGAACTTTAACAACAAAACAATTGCTGCGAGTTTATTCAGATTGCGTAAGCGCAGCTGATTGGTCAGTCAAAAACTAACCCTACATTACACCTTTTCAAATCAAATTTTTTTTATCTTCAAAAATTGTTAATTTAGAATAATTTTCATATTTATCAATGAAGAGTTAAAAACATGTTCAGGGTAATCTGGCTGTGAAACACAAACGGGCTCTAGAGTTACTCGGGTTTGTGAAAATTCAATTTTTTGTTTGTCACAAAAATATACATCTAATTATTGTTTTAAAACTGTTTCAACAGTCGGAAAAAGCTCTATTAATTTGACTTGGATTTTACGCAAATGTACTAGTATTAAGCACCAGATCAGACCGATTAGACCAAGCTACTTGATTAACCTGGAACTAGCTGACGATTCCAGTTATGACCTTTTCGATTAACTCTAAACTACCTGACGTTCAATCATGATCTCTTTTGATCCGTCAACTTTTTTAGGGAAATATATTCTCGATATAAATATTTTGGAAGTTTTATGTTTTTGTAAAAACATGCATTTTAATCGTAGAAAATCGATAGCGTCACGCAGTATGCAATGAGTTGCAACTAGGGTGGCACGGTCAAACCCCTAAAATCTCTTTAATTCCGGGCATTGATTCAAAAACCATTCAGAAATACCTCTTTCTGATTGGTCAAAAATAAGCCAATCATCGTTTGAAATGTTAACCTCAATTTGCTGATAACGACCGTGAGACTTTTTATATGATATTTAATTCAGTATTTGGTTATAAAGTAATTAAAATAATCAAATTGCCCACAAAACAAGCTTTTTCGGTTTGAACTTCTGGTGTATAATAGTGGGAGGCCCACCTGGGACGAATAGCACTGGGACTCAGCACACATTTCGGCCTAAAACTATCGAAATATAAATTCAAGGCTTATGAAACATAATATAATCGTGATCAGTACACAGTGCTACCGATCATATTTCATTTTGAAATCAATATTTTGAAATTTTATCAGGCTACTGTTTTGGTCCCAAGTGCATAATCGTCCCAAGTGGGACCTACTCTATTAAGGGAGTTGTGGGTGTAGAATGTTGGAATTGCTGGGAAAATAGCCCTCCCCCCAGCTGGACTGGAAGGGTCGATACGAGCAGATATAATAATGAGAAAGAAAATACGGGAGACTAAAACCTTCTCTGTCAATTGCAAGTGAAATTTTTCATTCTGATGAAGGATGGCTCACCGGTTGCGGCATCGAAAAACTGGGTAAAAATAGTTCTCAAATCCACACAAATGCTAATCTCGGTCAATTTTGCTTTAAATTGAATAAAACAAAAAGTTTAAGAAAACGACGTCTTCAAATAATTCACAAAAGAAAAATAAATAAAACCTTTGGTTTTGAGGGTAAAAATGAAATCAGAATTTTAAGTCTGATTAAGCTCGGTCAATTTTGTTTCAAATTGAATAAAAGCAAATATTTATAAAACCTATAAATGTGACTTCATTTTACCAGAAGCCGTTGAAAAAGCTATTCTCTGTTGGTGTGTTGTTCTGAATGTCTTGTTTTGAGTGTAACAACAGGCCTACGCAAGACCCAATCTGATGGTTAAAATATTGTATTCGGAATTTCTTTGCAATTGAAGAATAAAACAAAATTTTCTTCAACGCTGTTTAATTTACACCCACAACCCCCTTAAGTGAATGTCCTTTTCAGCATTATTAGCGATCACTCTTACGACTAGTTAAGATGAACGTTTCAAAATAATAACATAATTTTCAAATTTTTTCCCTTGAGTTTTCAAAGCAAACACATTATTCGACCCACCTGCAACGCGGTGTTTTAAATGACAGAGACCAAAAATATTTTGGTGAGTGATCATTTTGGCCACGCGAAATATCGGAACAGACCCCCGAAAATTCCCCTTATTTTTAATTTCAAGAATTTTGGTGAGTTCAGAAAAGCTTATCACACGGAAATGCATTTATTGGATGCAACTTTTGTTTTGTGCAGTAAAACAGCAGTAACCAATATTTAACTACAAACATACTTATAAGCTAACTCGGAAAGAAAGTTTTGAAACATTGATTTTTGACACCCGGCATCACTCTGGTGATGTAAAGAGAAATTTCTTCGATCTCGTGACTGGGACCAAATTGAATTTATGAATATATTTATGAGTAGTTTTCAGGCGAAAATTTAACTCAATTTCTGAAATGTTGGAAATCAGCCATTTTTGAGGTACGTAATAAAACATCGCGTGCAACTGGGCTTAAGTTTAAAAAGTGCATCTCTAAAAATTTATCTCGTTAAATCTGAAACCTGAAAACTCTTATCTGCGAGACTATTATTTTGCACAATACGCTAGGCAAACACGCATTAGTTTCAAGCCACATAAATAGTCAGGTGCTAACGAAACCCCCCTTTATTCCAAACACTTTCATTCTGAGCAAAATGACTCTGCAATCGTGGTTAGTTCGGAGTAAATCAAAAAAATAATACAACTTAAGGGTGACTAGTCGAAGTTATTGATGCAGACGTAAAATTTTCCAGATTTTTTCTTAAAACATTTTTTCCGGAAAAATGGATAAATAACTGATTAGCAGTATTCCGATAAGAAATTTTAATCGCGTTTTTGTCGAATTATGAAATCTTCATGAATTTAAATCGTTATTTCTAAACAATCAAGAGACAATATGTAATTGTGGATTGGTGCTGTGACGTACTCTTCAGGGTCTTATCAGTATGACTTTTCCAGTTTCGGTAATGAAAATTTAAGAGGGATTTTCCGTGAGACCCCTTAAAATTAGAGCAAAAAACGGTTTTCCCCAATTCAGCGCTGCACGATATTTTTTTTGAGGCAAGTTTTGGTTTGAATATTTGAAAACTAAAACCCCTCTTTAATATCCCTTATCACTTTTTGGTTAGAAGCCGTAGCCACAACGTTATCACAGTCAAGGAGTAGTATAAAGCTATATTTTTGTTTTTTAGTACGCATCAAATCGACCCTGAAAACCAGGGTTCGGCATGTTTTGCCCTTAAAAATGCGACCAGTATCCCTTAAATGTGTTTCAAGTATTTTTATTTGGTCAGATACAAAATTACATATTTAATCTTGAAGATTCGTCTAACAGTATCTTTGTGTTTGGGAAGAATTGAAGATTCGTTTTAAGATTTTGAATTGATTAAATCTGAGNAAATAAACATGAATTCGAAAAAGATTTATCCGAAAATCGTTAAAATGTCAAGGAAACAATGAAAATTATGAAAAAATATGCTCACAGTGAATCACTCTCAGAAAACCCGAAAAACTAAATATTTTTATCTGAATAACTATTGGCCCATTTTCAAGCTAGCCGACATTGTCTGCGAGACTTGAAAACATGTCTTTAAACTCCTTGAAATACCGACACTTCATTGGTCAATCTGAACATGTTTTTAAAAAAGTGTATTTTTCATTGTCGCGCCGACCGGAGAATCTTGGTCTGAAAATCTGGTTTAAAACCCCTATCTTTTGCCTAGGAACGTTTGAAAAAAAATCCTATCTTTTGCCTATAACTATACGCCGCACGCCAGAAACGAATAAATTTATTTTCAAATGCGTAGGTTTTTGCGGAGGCTTACGTAGGTTTTTGCGTGGAATGTAACTATACGCCGCACTCCCCTGTATATGAACTTTAACAACAAACATATTGCTGCGAGTTTTATCAGATTGCAGTAAAGCGCAGCTGATTGGTCAGCAAAAACTAACCCTACATTACACCTTTTCAAATCTAAATTTTTTTTATCTTCAAAATTATATTGTTAATTTTATGAATAATTTTTCATATTTATCAAGATAAAGAGGTTAAAAACATGTTCAGGGTTGATCTGGCTGTGAAAACACAAACGGGGCTCAGAGTTACTCGGGTTTCTGAAAATTCAATTTTTTGTTGTCACAAAAATATACATCTAATTATTGTTTTAAAACTGTTTTAACAAGTCGGAAAAAGCTCTATTACATTTGACTTGGATTTTACGTCAAAATTTGTACTAGTATTAGGACACAAGATCAGACGATTTAGACCAAGCTTATCTGATTAACCTGGAACTAGCTGACGATTCCAGTTATGACCTTTTTCGATTAACTCTAAACTAACTGACGGTTCAAATCATGATCTCTTTTGATCCGTCAACTTTTTTTAGGGAAAATATTATCTCCGATATAATATTTTGGAATGTTTTATTGTTTTGTAAAAACATGCATTTAATCGTAGAAAATCGAATAGCGTCACGCAGTAGTGCAATGAGTTGCAACTAGGGTGGTCACGGTCAAACCCCTGAAATCTCTTTAAATTCCGGGCATTGATTCAAAAACCAATTCAGAAATACCTCTTTCTGATTGGTCAAAAATAAGCCAATCATCGTTTGAAATGTTAACCTCAATTTGCTGATAACGACCGTGAACTTTTTTATATGAATTTTAATCATATTTGGTTATAAAAGTAATTAAAATAATCAAATTGCCACAAAAACAAGCTTTTTTCGGTTTGAACTTCTGGTGTTATAAAGTGGGGGAGGCCCCACTTGGGACGAATATGCACTTGGGACCAGCACACATTTCGCGCTATAACTATCGAAAATATAAATTCAAGGCTTATGAAACATAATATCATCGTGATCAGTACCAACAGTGCTATCCGATCATATTTTCATTTTTGAAATTCAATAATTTTTGAAATTTTTATCAGTGCTTAAATGTTTTGGTCCCAAGTGCATAATCGTCCCAAGTGGGGCCTACTCTATTAAGGGAGTTGTGGGTGTAGAATGTTGGAATTGCTGGGGAAAATAGCCCTCCCCTCCAGCTGGACTGGAAGGGTCGATAACGAGCAGATAATAATAAATGAGAAAGAAAAATACGGGAGACTAAAACCTTCTCTGTCAACTGCAAGTGAAATTTTTTCATTCTGATGAAGGATGGCTCACCGGTGCGGCATCGAAAAACTGGTAAAAATATGTTCTCAATTCACACAAAATATGCTAAATCTCGGTCAATTTTGCTTTAAATTGAATAAAACAAAAAAGTTTAAGAAAAGTACGACGTCTTCAAATAATTACCAGAAAAGAAAAAATTAAATAAAATCTCTTTTGGTTTTGAGGCGGTAAAAATGAAATTCAGAATTTTTTTTAAGTCTGATTAAGCTCGGTCAATTTTGTTTCAAATTGAATAAAACGAAATATTTATAAAACCTATAAAATGTGACTTCATTTTACCAGAAGCTCGTTGAAAAAGCTATTCTCTGTTGGTGTGTTGTTCTGATGTCTTGTTTTGAGTGTAACATACAGGCCTACGCAAGACCCAATCTGATTGGTTAAAATATTGTATTTTCGGAATTGTTTTCTTTCAGCTGAATTGAAGAATAAAACTAAAATTTTCTTCAACGCTTGTTTAATTTACACCCACAACCCCCTTAAGTGAATGTCCTTCTAGCATTTTATAGCATCACTCTTACGACCTTTAGTTAAGATGAACGTTTCAAAATAATAACATAATTTTCAAAGTTTTTTCCCTTGAGTTTTCAAGCAAAACATTATTCGACCCAACCTGCAACGCTGTGTTTTAAATGACAGAGACCAAAAATATTTTGGTGAAGTATCATTTTGGCCACCGGAATATCGGAACAGACCCCCGAAAGTTCCCCTTATTTTTAATTTCAAGAATTTTGGTGAGTTTCAGAAATTGCTTATCAGACGGGAAATGCATTATTTGGATGCAACTTTTTGTTTTGTGCAGTTAAAACAGCACTGTAACCATATATTTATCTACAAACATACTTATAAGGCTAACTTTCGGAAAAGAAAGTTTTGAAATCATTTATTTTGACACCCGGCATCACCTGGTGATGTAAAGAGAAATTTCTTCGATCTCGTGACTGGGACCAAATTTGAATTTATGAATATATTTATGAGAGTAGTTTTTCAGGCGAAAATTTAACTCAATTTCTGAAATGTTATATTTTGAAATCAGCCATTTTTTGAGGTACGTAATAAAACATCGCGTGCAAGTGGGGTTAAGTTTAAAAAGTGCATCTCTAAAAATTTATCTCGTTAAATCTGAAACTGAAAACTCTTATCTTGGAGACTATTATTTTTGCACAATAGGCCTAGGCAAATCAGCATTAGTTTCAAGCCAAATAAATAGTCAGGTGCTAACGAAACCCCCCTTTATTCCAAACACTTTCATTCTGAGCAAAATGACTCTGCAAATCGTGGTTAGTTTTGGAGTAAATCAAAAAAATAATACAACTTTAAGGGTGTACTAGTCGAAGTTATTGATGCAGACGTGAAATTTTCCAGATTTTTCTTAAAACATTTTTTCAGAAAAAATGGATAAAAATAACTTGATTAGCAGTATTCGCGATAAGAAATTTTTAATCGCGGTTTTGTCGAAATTATGAAATCTTCATGAATTTAAATCGTTATTTCTAAACAATCAAGAGACAATATTGTAAATTGTGGATATTGGTGCTGTGGACGTACTCTTCAGGGTCTTATCAGTATGACTTTCCAGTTTCGGTAATGAAAATTTTAAGAGTTGATGGATTTTTCGTGAGACCCTTAAAATTAGAGCAAAAAACCGGTTTTCGCCAATTTCAGCGCTGCACGATATTTTTTTTTGAGGCAAGTTTTTTGTTTGAATATTTGAAAACTAAAACCCCTCTTTAATATCCCTTTATCACTTTTTGGTTAGAATGCGTAGCCACAACGTTAAAATCACACGTCAAAAGGAGTAGTATAAAGGCTATATTTTTGTTTATTTAGTACGCCATCAAATCGACCCTGAAAACCAGGGTTCGGCATGTTTTGGCCTTAAAATGCGACCAGTACTCCCTTAAATGTGTTATCAAGTATTTTTATTTGGTCATGATACAAAATTACATATTTAATTCTTGAAGATTCGTCGTAACAGTATTCTTTGTGTTTCGGATAGATTGAAGATTCGTTTTATGATTTTGAATTGATTAAATCTGAGAGTGCTTGTAATTTATTTGGCTTTGTTTTCAAATAATTTTTCATTCACCAAAAAATGGGAGGAGGAAATACAAAATTGAGTAAAAGTGAGATGAAAGATCTTCGGACAAAAACAGAATTTTCTGAAAAAGAACTTGAAGAATGGTTAGGCTGCCTAAGTTTGATCAAGATATCCTTATAAATTCGAAGAAAAAAACTTGTTTTACACAAAATTTCAAAAATGGTTTTCTCAGTTCTTTCTATATCCTTTAGGAATGAACAACGGAGTTAAAAACGCAGCGAAACATTGTTTAGTAATCAATGAGGGACAGTTAAGGCAATTTTATAATGTATGTATGGCTAGCGGATTATTTTTGAGTCTATTTGCTCAAAATAGAAAAAAAATACACTTTAAATTGACTGTTTACGGTATATCGATGATAATACCTGTGTGTTATTCTCAACTTGTTTTGGAGATTCTCGCCTATTAAGATCGGAGTTTAATGAAAGAATCTCGAAAGCAAGTTGAAAATAACGCACAAGTATTATATTCGATATTAAGCATCAGTTCAATTTCATTTGGAGCATTGATATCATATTTTTTCTTATACAGGTTGTATTTTAGATTTTGATGTGTTTTGCCGTCTTACTTATGTTTACGTTGATTTTTACTTGAATATTAATAGGATTATTCAGTTAGATGGCAAAGGGCCTCAAATCTAATATACAACATGTATAAAAAACAATCATTAGAACTTATGTGTTCAAAAAAATCTTAAATGCGTTCTTGAATATCTTTT
Source organism: Oikopleura vanhoeffeni (assembly GCA_004367855.1). NCBI lineage: Eukaryota > Metazoa > Chordata > Appendicularia > Copelata > Oikopleuridae > Oikopleura > Oikopleura vanhoeffeni. Next base: position 160,257 of record SCLH01000076.1, on the reverse strand, counting down.
TTTCTTTTCTTATGCGAGACGTTCAAAGTTTCGGTTAGGTCTGATACTCCAGATTTCCCAATTTTTAATACACTTAGAAAAATTTCGAAAAATTTATATTTGATATGGCCTTCGAAACATACAGAAAAATTCCGAAAACAATACTTAGAAGAATCTCAAATTTTGGGAAAAATTTCGTCGAAATTTAATTGTTTTTATTATTTGAAGCAAATCCAAAAAAAAATGAATGCCGTAAAAATTAATTATTTATAATGAACAGATCTCGAGATATTGGCCTTCATCGTTCACCCCAAATTTTTCAATCGAAGGAAATTGTCCAAATTTTTTCATAATTTTTCATTTTTTCTTACAACTTTAAATTTTGACTACCTCATGCAAAAAAAATTTTTGTTTTGGATGCGGCAGTTCAAAAAGTACAGTTTAAAAAACTCCTCTGAAATTTATTGAATAAAATCACACAAAAAATCCATTGAATAGAATCACACAAAAAAACACTAAAATTTATAAAAAGCGAAAAAAAATACATACAGATCGTGACTATTTGAATAGAACAAACAACGCGAGATAATAGCACCTGATCAAAACCCTGGATTGCAAAATAGGCCGATTTCATTGGTCAGATTTGGAAAGGATTGTTGGCGGATCGGGATGTCACTTCTGCTAACCAATTGAGAATTGTTTTATAGTCAACAGGATCAACCAATCAAATGATCTGATTTTGCATTTTCGAATAGTCACAATCTATCAGTTAATTGATATTCTAGAAAATTTTAAGAGGAGATAGAAAATTTTTTTTTCATTTTTAATTTTTTTATAATAACTACTTATAAGAAATGCTGAGTCTTCGAAATAGGTGTCCGAAAAAGCCCTTAAGGTCGCCCCGACTACCCTCTTAGATATTGTGTATTGTTTATTTTTCAATTGATAGTTTAAGACATTATGATCATGGCTTAAAAAGCTTTGGGCTATAAAACTATTATTATTATTGGTTATAATTAGGGGCGTAAATAAGGCTATCAACGTTTAATTCTGTAGGAATCTGTTAATTAAGTCTTAGAGAGCTAGACCGTAGCTTATTATCACAACGTTGTTATCAAACATTCATCATTTTTATTTAGGCATGACAGCTTTATGCAAGATTATCCCAGTGGAAGACTCACAGTAGACGAGTTTCATAATATTTATGGCAGATTATTTCCTGCTGGACAAGCAAGAAACTTCGCAGAACATGTTTTCAGGATCGATTCATTATACAAATCTTAAAATAATCAATTTATTAGACCATTTTGAAGATTTTTGTTGAACCGTTTTCAAGAACATTTGATGCAAATGGTGACGGGTCTATTGATTTTAAAGAATTTATATGTAATCTTTCAATTGCTACAAGCTTGGATTTTCAGATTTAAAATTTTGATATTTTCGTCAATTTTATATAATTTTGCAAATCCTCTTAGAGGTGATATTAATCAAAAACTAGAATGGGCTTTTTCCATGTATGATTTAGTGAAAGGTTCAAAAAAAATGATAAAAAAATTTATAAATACAAAATAAGGTTTTGAGCGTTGATATTTTACTACATGCTTGAATGGATGATTGTTAATTTTCTACATAAGTTCAAATGGTTAAACCAGAATTGTTTTTTCGATTGGTTTAATTTTAAGCAAACCGATTTCTCGGAAAATTTTTTGCTTGATAATTGAGCCCTTAATATATACGATTGCTCGTGGTCTGCCGATGATAAGATATATTGTCTTGGCGTTAGAGAGCTCGGGACTTTGGAAAATTTTCCCGCTTAATTACTTATCACATTTTTTTTTCAGATTTGGCTGATTAGAATTAAATTACAGTAGATGACCTCCAACGTGAATTTGAAGTTCTTCGTGTTTATTTGGCAAAAAAACCAAGCGAAGTTCTGTTAAATCCAAAGTTCAGAGTTTTATGACGGTAAGACGGTACATATGATCACCAGGCTTCCAAAGAGATAGCTTTAATCCCCTTTTCCATCCCTTTTCATAGGAAAAAGTTCGGGAAATTTTATAGGGCATAGGGATGAAAAATAGCCAAAGGGATAGCTTTTTTGGATGCCTGATGATCACAGCCAAACGACCGATCGTTTATTAGCATTAATAACTCTAGGAACTTTATTTTGAGGACATAACTATCTCTTAGCTTATCACAATTATTTTATTAACATCAAATTTACCGGCAGTTTTTTTCAAGCTAAAATGAAATTAAATATAGTCTTTTTGAACCCTTATATATAGATGGAAATTGTGAAATTGGAAGGTTTGTGAACAAAAAAGAAACATCTGTACATTTTGAAGTCTAGTAGATACCCGGCAGATATGTTAACAGAATGAGAAAGGCAATTATATTGTGAACTGAAACGCATATTTGATTTAATCTCCAAAAAGTAATCACGAAAAAAATTATGAATTTGTTGTCTTAATTTTCTAGATTTTAAGTCTTAACAATTTTTTGAATTTTTCAAACGTGGTCTTTTGATCCGCCATGAACTTTTTTTTACGATCTCCATTTGAATTTTCTGAAGCGTGCAATATTTATCTCAAAAATGATTCAAACAATAAAGTCAAAAAATTGACTATCCAAATGAGTAATTGAACTAAAAAAACCTTATTTTTTTACATGTCATGCAGAAACGCATTAATTCAAATCTTTACTAGGTCCTTAAAGTATACAGTATGTTTGACAAGGGGATCCCTCGGGCTTTACTTTCGCATTCGCGATTAAACTTATTTTTAAAGGTTTTATTGGACTAAATCGTGAAATACGGTGCTTTCATTGGTTTAACGCGAAAGTAGAGGCCTAGAGATACCAATATTTCATATTATATATATTTAACTAGGGACGAAATGCTAAAAGTAGTAGAAAGCGTTTACGAAATGGTTGGTTCACAAATCCGAGATCTCGATTCTGGTCAAAAAACCGAAGAAATCTTTCATCAAATGGATAAAGATAACAATGGAATGATATCAGTCAAAGAATTCGTTGAAGGTGCAAAATTGGATTTGAATATTGTGAAACTTTTAACTGAAGATGGCTCACAAGACGAAAAAGATGGATCAACAAGACACGGAACATTACGCAGAGCATTATCACGTGATAAACTGTTATCTATGAATTAGATATCTCAAAGTTACGCTTGACGGACAAATCTGCCTCAACTTTTTCTTTCTCAAATAAACAACTTTAGCGCTAACATTTCATCTGATCACTCTCAATTTAACAGAAAACAATCATTGTGGCAGATTTATCGGTCTTCACTTCGTAATTGAATATCCCTTTATTACACTTTGCTTAGAATGCGTAGCCACAACGTTAAAAAGAGTAGTGGCTACGCATTCTAAGCAAAGTATAATAAAAGGATATATCATTAATTTTCTTATGAATAAATTATCAAAAAATATCACTGTAGTCAGTTTATAATAGTTACTTTTCTTCAACAAAATTAGTGCGAATTTTTTGTTATCGAAAATATATTTTTTCGCCAACTAAATTATAAAAATTGAATATTGACAGTAGTTTTCAAAAAATTTCAATTTACCGTTACAGAAAGGGTGTTGCCCATAATGCGTGAACCTGAGAAAGGAAGATTTGTAAGGTCTCCAAATGGCCCAAACGACCAATGGGATCGATAAATAAGTGAATTTGGGAGAAAAAATCTTCTTACAATTTTTTCCAAAAATGACTAAGAATGACCAAAAATCGTGATTTTCAGTAAAAAAAATTGTCAATCGAAAATAATATTTAAAATTTGAGACCATGTACACCCTAGCATTGAGAGTTATTTTAGCCCTAACACTGAAGTAGCTAGTCAAAACATGGTTCCAGTTGCATAGGAAAAAAAGAAAATCTTGATTTTTCTAGGTTGAGCTGGACTGATTTTCACAATATCATTATCAGAAATTATGATTCAGAATAGGCCCAATCAAAAAATGAGCACCCGGTAAGAAGATCCTATGAATTTGAAAATTCTGGATCTAGGGAGTTTTTGACGCTTGAAATTTCGGTCTACAATTTTCTAGACTCCGACCACTTAGTAGCGCTGTTTAAATTAAGGTGGTCAAAAATCGTTTTTCAGTTTTTTCAACGAAAAGCAAAATGTTCACCTTATTTCGCAACTCATACACATTTTTTTGGGTAGAACGTCCAGATTGACATCTCAAATTTTATAGAAGATCAAGATCACGTGGTGTAGCACCGGAAATGGAGGTGCCCGAAGACTCGACAGTGTTACGTTGTAGAAAGGAACTAACATACGAAGTTGTAGTTATTGGGTTTTCGGAACATAGAAGACTTAAGTTTCTAGAATCCGCTAATCTATTATAATCCAGATCGGGCATTCGGGAAATATCTGGCCTACAAGCCAGACACACAAACTCAACTCAAATGGGTTTAATTTGCGCTCCCCGAATTTAGTTATTATTGATGGGTTATATTTACTTAGTATTTTGACTCAGTACTACGCGCAATTGAAACAAGGCCCGTGATTGGTTATTTAGTGAGCTACTAGATATGTTACTATGAAAAGAAAAAACAATTATTATTTAAAAATTAAGAGAAATACTATGTTATTAAATGGACAAGAAGTCAATTAGCTTACTTAAAATTAGGGTTAATATATCCAAAATATTGAAATTATAATTAAGCAATTACATCAGAGAAACCAGCACATCGCTAAAAATGTATTATTAATTACTAAATTAGTAATATATGTCTATCCTATGGGGTATACTTTCGTTTTTAAAAATTATTGGCCTTATATTTCTACCACTAGGAATGAAAAGTACATATATCTAAAATACAATATAAACAAGAGAAACCATTACAACGCAAAATAGTATCCATAAGGACAGAATTACGAAGAATTCGGTAATATAGTTGTTAATAATAAAATATTATATACACCTTAATAACAATTATTGTTAGGGATTTTGTATAGAGCAACTCGAATAAATTTGTCGAATATACATATTCGAAAAAATTTTATCAAGAAATAATGGTAATATTTATTAGGTGCTTATATTATACGAAATTAGCTTCAATTGAAACAACCGTAACGCCAAAAAATCCAAAATAGGATGGAATATAACGCACTTATATAGTATTGACAAAATGGAATCGGAAAATAATGATATCGTAATGACGGATAATTCAGCGGGGGTAAATCCAGCCACTGTCTTGGCAGAACATGTACGTTCTGAAAATCTACTGGAAACAGTAAAGAAAATGCTGACCTCGAAAAACGCGAAAATTGCGACAAATTCAAATTTCTACCCTATAGGTAATTATTTAAATTATAAAAAGGGACTAAAGAATTAAAATTTTATTTACAATAAGTGATTGTACTTAAAAATAATTGGATAAAAATTATAGTAAAATTTTATTCAACGTTAAAAACTCATAAGTAACTGAATTAATATACTATTTTCAGTGAATGAGAAATCCAGAATCATCGCATTCTGGATAATCAACTCAGAAAGGATGGTTGGCCTCGGAAAAATACTCAGGAAATTAATTCCTACGAATCATTTGGACATGTTACAAATCATGGTCAACGAGGGTTTCGTCACAAAATTAGTGGTCCGAAACTTGAATGGAGATATCCTATATAACTTGCAAATCCTATGGGATAGAAATATAGAGCAATACGAGTTACGACGTGCGATTAGGGTAATTTTGGGAAAACTCAAATTAGGCCTAGAAATCGAAATGGTTGTCCTGTCCATATATAAAAAGACAGTGGATTCATTCGATCAAAAGAATGTTGCGGTTGATATAATAGACCCAATCGAGGGTTCCTTCAATTCCGAAAAAGTCAAAAAATGGGCAATTGTTAAAAATTGGAATGATGATAGAAATATTACAAATTGGATAAAGTATGATGACTTGGTGCCCAAATGTAAAAAATTCACCGAAAACTGGCAGCCATATAACATATTGAAGGAATTTCAATTAGACAATAACATTGACCCAATCATAGAGGTCACAATTTGGACATCGAGAGATATCACCCTGTACCAAGAGGATATAGAAATCGACAGAGAAACAAATGAATTTGTAATAAATGAAGGTAATAATTTAAACCTTGGAAAACTAATGATGATGAATTAATATTTGCACGATTATATGGATTATATACAAAATAATTAGGAAAAAATTTCGAATTTATACATCTGATGATTAGATATGATTTTTAAATGAAGTAAAAAATGTGAAGCTAAAAGTAAATTGGAAGGCAGAGTATCATAAACCTCTAAGAGCATAGTCTCATAGGCATTAATCTCAGTCAAAGTCATTTGATTAAGTAAATTAAGACTAGGTAAATTAAACAAATTTACCGCTAATTTTAACTTAGTCATATTAATAGTATTAGGAGTAACTATTATATCACAAACTTCCGAGTTACCAATAGTGTTTACCCAATCTTGCACCCACTCGCGTTTTACTGTAGACATAGTTACATTATCAGAAATCGAAGGGTCAATTTCAAATAATGTAACTATTATATTATCCATTAAGGAAATACAATAATTATTGGTAGTACTGCGAGTAGGAGTCATTTGATAACACTTATTCTGTCCTAAATGGAATGATAATATATTAATAAACTATCCTCTATTTATATATACTAAATGCTCTCTATCACCAACGACCATATGCTCAAAACCGTTAAGGCTAAAATTAAAATCAGGTGCACCATCAGGTGTAAACTATAATGTAAATTAAATTTAAATATGAGGCACAGTGATAAATTAAACAGGTGCACACCTGTCATATATTAAAAATTAATTATAAACAGCCTTTTACTCATTAAATTGAAAATATGAGAACTAATCCAATAGGACAGAAATAAATTATAAAAAATTACGAATTAAAAGAGGCATTAAGTATGTCAGTTTATTCGAATGAAAAGATTAAAAATCACACCAATTAGGAAAGAACAAGTATTTTTGAACTTGAGATTGAATAAAACAATTATGGTGCTTTAATGAAACAATTATACATAAGTAAAAAATTGTTGTTTTTTAAAAAATTAGATAGAAATTCAAAAATTAGTTGAGTTAACACTTTGGTATGAAAACAATTTTAAACCCTAAGCAAATATATAAAACTTCTCGAATTCCGACAGGAAATGAAATCTACGAGATAAATCTGATAAAAAATATATTATATTTAAAATAATATCTTATAATGATAAGGGGAACGGTAGCGCAGATGGCAAAAACCATCTAAGGAGCGCACCCTTACGGGTTCAAGCCCCGGTAGAACCAATAAAAACCTAATAGTAACTAAGATAAATAATAAGGAAAAACACTATAGGCCAAAGATAGGCACCTACAATAACAATAACACGAATAATACCAGTTCCCCTATTTTTTCACAAAATTATGAAAATTTCTAAATTTAACTTTCCATTCTTTAATAAATTTCTGATATTAAAAAACTCTAATAAATATTATTTCAGATACAATCCTCACGAATGAAAATGACGAAAAATTTGTGACAAATTTCTCGCTGGAAGGGTCAATAGAAGATACCACTTTCATCGCAATGATGGAGGAGGTGAAAACCTTAAAATCTCCTTTTTTCGCTATGTTTCGAGAAGAGTCATGCAATGGGGAAAAAATAATACAACTCCTCAAAGGCATCGATATGAGACCAATATTAATCGCCTCTATGATAAAATTAATGAGAGAAAACTGGAGAGAAAAACTTATCAAATAGAACACATGTTCATCAACTATTGGCTGAAGTAGCGAATTTGATGACAATGCAGTGTGTCAAATAAGGTAATATTTTATCATAGAATTTAACGAATAAAGAATCCTTAGGATAGAAATTTGAAAAAATTGGTAATTTTATGAAAAATTAATCAATAAAATAAAAATCTAACAGATAATCATATCTGGGTATAACAAATCTAGGTATAAAATGTTTCGATTAATACAACCTAAAGGATTGAACAAAAAATATTGAACCTTGATTACAAAAAATAATTAGGGTATTTCGAAAATAAAAATTATGTTATTACAAAATTACAAATTTGCCTAGCACCGTGAGCTATAAAAATATAAACTATATCAAATTCACACTTAAATTATTTCCAAAATTAAAAAATTATTTTAATTAGGGACAAAGATGGAAAATCCTACAAGGACGCAGAATTTCTGAAAGCACAAGAATTCCAACCGGCAGTGATTGAACTCGATAAAATAATAAAGGAAACGCTGAAAATCACCACAAAAATAATATACAATAAGGACGAAATAATTAAAACCTGCGGTTGGAACGACACGGAAGCCTCGGGTCTGCTGATTTTTGATGAATTCATTTTTAAGAATAGATCAGATGAGGCAAAACTGATATGGTCACAAATCACGGAAAATATTTTGTACCATGTAGCCGGAATGATAGACAATCCCAAAATCTGGGCAATAAACCACAGATTTTGGATGAATTCCGAAATATTTTGTGAGGCCATGGGACTGGAACTGTTTGACAAAAATGGGATCAGAAATCCAATAGGATTTGAATTGAATGTAGATTTAGCGGTCACAAATTTGGTAGAAGCAGAACTCGATGAAAAAACCGCAAAAAAGATCTTAGAGGAAAATCGAGAAATTAAAAAACAAAATAGTATTCTAAGTGGCGATTTACCTACACCATCGGAATCAGAAGAAAGTAAGAAAATTCTCAATATCAACTGCTTAGATATCACAGAGCAAATTATTCAAAGTGACGATGATCAACTACAGGCTTTCATAACATTAGCGGTGAAAAAATTGAAAGCTACAATTAAATATTTACCCATGAATCAGAATTCCTGATAAATGAGGAACGAATGACTCCAACAACATGACAGAAAATCTAGAAGACCTAAAGATCAGAATTGAGTAAGACAATCGAAAGCTTAGATAAAGCGGTATTTAAAAATTCAGAATGGATTCAAGTACTGAACATAGCTGGAAGCGGTGATACGTTGGACATAAAAAATATTATTACTATTTGGAATGTAATTAATAAGGACAATGAAGTCAACCTGTCTGTCCTAACTGATAAAATTATGATCACAGACCCAACCTGTGACTATTCTAGCTATGTAAGGGGACGAAAAATTGCCTGTAATAACACTACTACAATTGGCGAAAAACACTGTTCACTGCACAAAGCACTGATAATCAACAACATCGCATTCAATAGAAATAAAAGTCTATTCCCAGCCATTTTTGGAAGCACAGTGTTTTACGTGGAATCCGAAGCCCCAAACGCATACTCTTTGATGGCGCCAAAGACATATGAAATATCCAGAGAACTCGCTACAGATCAACATATTCGAGCTAGAGGTATGATATTAGAAAACATATGGGCCAGATATATTATACGTAGATTAAAACAATAAAAATACATAGTTGTTCAAAAAATGTGAAATTAACTAATACTATGATAGCGATTAGTAATCCTACTAGGAGAGAATTACTTATTAAATATATAAAAAAGAACATCATCAGGGAAAAACTTTAAAAGTACCGATACAAAATTATTAATCCTACAGGATCGAATATGTTACAAGGACGGTTATAGGCCAAATTCAAAATACTAATTATGGTCCCCATAATAAATAAATTAGAAAATGGGCAATTAAAATTGTAAGTTGAAATTGGAATAATTATAAAAATAACGAATTATTAAAATGTATTAGGAAAGTAGCTCTTATGTAGAGAAGTTAAAAAACATTTTATGTCGATTCAAAATATTAAAAATCGGCGTTAAACTTATAACAAAATAAGTAAAAAATTGTTACGGTGCTTAAAAATTTGTAATAACTCCTAAAGGAAAGAAAATCCAGAAATATTAAGATAAAAATAAAAAATCCCACCGATTAAATAAAAGTCACGGTTAAATATGGATCATATACCCATCCCTTTTAGGAACGAAAAATTATCAAATATAAGTTTTAATTTTAATTAATTTGTTAAAAATGACTACGTGTCAAATAATGAAAGTGATTACCTATTATTAAAAAGGACAATAACCCCTAGAATCTAGTATTTTCATATTACAATTATATTATAATAATTATGGTGTTCGAAATGCGCGAAATATACCGTAAATTAAAAAGATAACTAAAGAATTGGAAATTTACTACTTATATTTTAAAATTTTAAATTTAGAAGAACAAGAAAATATCTACAATACGTAATATTGCTCCAGAAAGACTGGGAAAATATGAAACCATCGATAATTTCAATGGAAAATAAAATGAAATTTGAGGAAAAAAATGAATTTCATAGGCGAGGGACATCATTACCAAGAATGATGAATGCTTTCGCAGATTAAAAGTGCAATGGAACATTCCAAATAAGACGCATAATATCTTTTACCAATTATGGCTCGACCGCATATATCTAATATGCGCAGGATATCGGAACAAGCCCTGTTCGAACCTCCAGCTAAACTTATATGGCCGATAGGATTGAAAAAGGTACAAGACGAGCCAGACTCATTCAGAAATCAAGATAGAAGCGCAAGAGCTGGTCTTACTAGACCCATTGGTCCAAGTAAAGTGATTCCCAACCACTGGTGCAATAACTACAGACGTCCACATTTCCTAGGAATATTTCCCAAAGTCACGATTATGACTTCGGCTTAGTGATCCAAATGGATATTGAAAACCTTTTCACCCCTCCCATAGGATAAATAATGACGCAGCAGAAAGTAGCGGCCATATGGACGGAGTCAACTCAAACCAAAATATGGGGAATCTGTGTCATTTGTAAATACATAGTGCAGGTATACTGATTAATCAGATAAAGAACCGTGATATCAGTCATATGCAAAAAGATTTTTGACAAAACGATATAAAGAATGTGAACAAAGAAAAATTCTTATCGGCGGTAATTGGTACATATGCCAGTCTCGATTATCCAGGGCAGATTCGGTTTCTATTACGAAAAGCCAAAACGTCAAGATTCAAAAGAAAATCGAGACTCAAGTGCCAGATTGCCTTTTGGCAAAAGATTATCAATGCCTGAGCGGCCTTTGGTAACGACCTGGGTTCCTACGGCACAAACCTTTCGGAATATCACCACAGTAAGTAGCATTTGGAAACATGCTAAGAACCTTGAACAGGCTAAAAGAAAATTCCACAAAAATTTGAGATGGACCACGAGCGAGGTTCTAGATAGGACAATCACAGAAAACCAAATAGTGAATGTAGAAGAACATTTCAAGATAGAAATAGGCACATTCTTCAATGGCCAATAACATTGTTATCCATTAAGAACCACAGGACTGAACCTAGCCATCGCAGGAACTTCTCTTTGTAAATATTTGCAATTAATCGTAATTCGGGCAAACGTAGCAGACGCCGACCACTTCACAGAGTTAAATATCGACCCAATGGAATTGCAACAATTCGAACATATTTAATCAAATATCGACCGTGGTAACCTCTACCCGAAATTTGGAAAACACTTAAATCCTCAGGGAAGATTTCGAGTTCGGTAGTACAACTTGTACAACATTGGCACTGTTAACGATTACAAACAGCGCAGTGTTATCGGTTAATCACCTCCTGAAAAACGAAACCAAGAATTATCCAGAGAAATTCTGCGAAGGTACTGGTCCCAACAAAATTAATGACCAATTAGTCACAAAAAACCTAAAAATATACTGTTCCGATACACGGAAAGTTTTTGTGAATAATGATGGCACATTGAAATCATTTTCCGTCAACGAGGCAATGTAAATTGGCCGCATATAGCCGCTAATGCCGACAACACAGGAATTTGTGGGCAGTAGGACAGCTACCTGCTCGTCCTTAGGATTGAAATTGAGTTCAAATTTCTACACGAGGAGCAATGAAGGTAGAAACTAGCTCATACAAAGCATAATAAGAAAATCAATGGGAATTGAAATCTGAGGTAGATTATATAGAAATCGAAACACCGCCAGATGAAAATTGAAGGAGTTAAAGCCCAACAGGCATTAATTGGAGAAAGATTCTAGTGAAGAACCCTGTGGGCATAGTCAAAGAGTTTTTCAAGCTGGACCGGAGGATAACAGCGAAAATATTAAGAAATTAAGGCTTATCAAATCCATACGACTGTGTTTAATCGAAAAGAACACGAATAGATTTGACCTTTAGGACAGAAAGAAAACTTCAATATTGCAAGCGGTTCCATATCAGAATATGATAATGACCAATTAGGAAACTAGAAGAAGGTAAATTATTAAAATACTATCTATTAACAATTTAAAATACGATAGACATATTAGAAGATTCTGAAAAAGATTAAATTTTGAAAGAAAAGTAATCAGGATCAAAAATTATAATTGGTAGCCCCATTATACCTAGTTTCACTTAAACAATTATGGTATTTGAAAAAATTAATATTTCAATTAAATTCCATCAACCTTGACTAACGCTCGTAAAAATCAAAAACATATGTAATATGATATAACGGAAAACCAGGAAAAATTCAAAAATTTCTACTTTTCAAATATACGAAAATAATTGATATAGGTTTACTATCTATAGGATCTAGAAAAACATTAAGACATGTTAACGTCAGTCTTAACATATAACAAATTATTATTTACCATTGGTCCATTAAGAATAGGTTTAAGAAATCATATTGTTACATTATCACAAATATTGTTATAGCACCATAAATAAATTAACAAAAAATTTATATATAGAATCATTATTAGAATTAATCGATCCTTCTCATTATTATTTTCTTTTAATGGCAATAATTAATCTATTCGTCCTATAAGGAAATTTTATAAATTTAAATAAGATTATAAAAAGATTAAACACTATTAATCTTTATTGAGACGAATAAAGCTTCGAAGCATGAAAAAGTGGGTTGAAAAAGGTATCAAACAGTGCCAGAATGGTTGAAACGAAGTATCGCTTTTAAAAAAGATTTGACTCGCCTAGAATCACCCGCAGGATACGAGAGATGGTCAAAAAATGGGGAATAAATTACATAATCGCCCATCCCAAGTCGAAGAGCTTCTAGCTACAATAGAAGTGAGAAAGATCAACCATAGACAGAGTCACTTCTAGGTAATTAATCGATCCTTCAAATAAATTTTGTATTAAATGAACTAATTAGATCAAAATCACTAGGAAATAGAAAATGACCCTTTATTAAAAACCATAATGGATCAATGAAAACTGAATTAAAAGAGAGGTATATATTATCAATTCTGTATAAGTATTATAACTTTATTAAACACCAGTATAAATAGTATGAATCTATTTAATATTAAAATAATTCAACTGATTATAAATTATAAAAATTCCGGTTGAAACACTATTTATCATTATTGCAACATTATTTCAGTACGCGACTTTTGGGAAAAACGAAGTTATCAAGAGTTTATGACTCAGGAAAGTATGAACTGGCAGATGATTTGATATATCAAGACATCGCACAGACAAATAAAATTGCCGAACCACTGCCAAGTGAATTACTGCCTTAACTTATTCTTCAAACAAAACGGATAAATCAGATATAATTAACAACCTAATCAAATTAGTATATNACAATTCCAAATAAAGACGACATAATCTTACCAAAATTATGGCTCGACCGTCATATATCTAATATGCGCAGGAATACCGATGAACAAGCCCTGTTCGAACCTCCAGCTAAAAATTATAAATGGCCAATAGGATTGAAAAAAGTACAAGACGAGCCAGACTCATTCAGAAATCAAGATAGAAGCGCAAGAGCTTGGTCTTATCTAGACCCCATTGGTCCAAGTAAAGTGATTCCAACCACTGGTGCAATAACTACAGACGTACCACATTTCCTGGGAAATATTTCCCAAAGTCACGATTATGACTTCGGCTTAGTGATCCAAATGGATATGAAAACCTTTTCACCCTCCCATAGGATAAATAATGACGCAGCAGAAAGTAGCGGCCATATGGACGGAGCTAACTCAAACCAAAAATATGGGGAAATCGTGTCATTTGTAAAATATCATAGTGACGGTACTACTGATATAATCGATAAAGCAACCTGGATATCGAGTCATAATGCAAAAAGATTCTTTGACAAAAACGATATAAAGAATGTGAACAAAGAAAAATTCTTATCGGCGGTAATTTGGTACATATGCCAGTCTCGATTATCCAGGGCAGATTCGGTTTTAAATTACGAAAAAGCCAAAAGTCAAGATTCAAAAGAAAATCGAGACTCAAGTGCGCAGATGTGCCTTTTGGCAAAAGATTATCAATGCCTGGCGGCCTTTGGTAACGACCTGGGTTCCACTGGTACAAACCTTTCGGTAATATCACCAAGTAAAGTAGCATTTGGAAACATGCTAAGAACCTTGAACAGGCTAAAAAGAAAAATTCCACAAAAATTTGAGAATTGGACCACGAGCGAGGTTCTAGATAGGACAATCACAGAAAACCAAATAGTGAACGTAGAAGAACATTTCAAGATAGAAATAGGCACATTCTTCAAATGGCCAATAACAATTGTTATCCCATTAAGAAACCACAGGACTGAACCTAGCCATGCAGGAAACTTCTCGTGTAAATATTTGCAATTAATCGTAATTCGGGCAAACGTAGCAGACGCCGACCACTTCACAGAGTTAAATATCGACCCAATGAGAATTGCGAACAATTCGAACATATTTAATCAAATATCGACCGTGGGTAACCTCTACCCGAAATTTGGAAAAACATTAAATCCGTCAGGACAGAATTTCGAGTTCGGTAGCTACAATCTGTACAANATTGGCACTGTTAACGATTACAAACAGCGCAGTGTTATCGTTAATCACCTCCTGAAAAACGAAACAAAGAATTATCCAGAGAAATTCTGCGAGGTACTGGTCCCAACAAAAATTAATGACCAATTAGTCACAAAAACATTAAAAATAACTGTTCCGATCCACGGAAAAGTTTTTGTGAATAATGATGGCACATTAAAATCATTTTCGTCAACCGAGGCAATTAGTAAATTGGCCGCATATATCGCCGCTAATGCCAGACAACACAGGAATTTGTGGGCAGTAGGACAGCTACCTGCGTCGTCCTTAGGATTGAAAATTGAGTTCAAATTTTTACACGAGGAAGCAATGAAGGTAGAAACTAGCTCATACAAAGGCATAATAAGAAACTCAATGGGAATTGAAATCCTTGAAGTAGATTATAATAGAAATCGAAACACCGCCAGACTGGAAAATTGAAGGAGTTAAAGCCCAACAGGGCATTAATTGGAGAAAAGATTCTAGTGAAGAACCTGTGGGTATAGTCAAAAGAGTTTTTCAAGCTGGACCGGGGATAACAGCGAAAATATTAAGAAATATAAGGCTGATCAAATCCATAACGTTTTAATCGAAAAGAAACACGAGATAGATTTGACCTTTAGGACAGAAAGAGAAACTTCAATATTGCAAGCGGTTCCATATCAGAATATGATAAATAGCCAATTAGGAAAACTAGAAGAAGGTAAATTATTAAAATACTATCTATTAACAATTTAAAATACGATTAGACATATTAGAAGATTCTGAAAAAGATTACAATTTTGAAAGAAAAGTAATCGAGGATCAAAAAATTAGTAATTGGTAGCCCCATTATACCTTAGTTACACTAAAACAATTATGGTATTTGAAAAAATTAATATTTCAAGTAAAATTCCATCGATCTTGACTAACGCTCGTAAAAAAGTCAAAAAACACATAGTAATATGATATAACGGAAAACCAGGGCAAAAAATTCAAAAAATTTCTACTTTTCAATATACCAGAAAATAATAATGATATAGGTTTACTATCCTATAGGATCTAGAAAAACATTAAGACATGTTTAACGTAGTCTTAACATATAAACAAATTATTATTACCATTGGTCACATTAAAATAGGTTTAAGAAATCATATTGTTACTTTTACAAATATTAGTTATAGGCACCATAAATAAAATTAACAAAAATTTATATATAAAGAATCATTATTAGAATTAATCGATCTCTTCTATTATTATTTTCATTTTAAATGGTCAATAATTAATCTATGCAGTCCTATAAGGAAAATTTTATAAAATTAAATGAGAAATTATAAAAAGATTAAAAACTATTAATCTTTATTTAGAACGAAATAAAGCATTCGAAAGCATGAAAAAGTGGGTTGAAAAAGGTATCAAACAGGTGCCAGAATGGTTGAAAACGAAGTATCGTTTTAAAAAGGATTTGACTCGCCTAGAATCACCCGCAGGATACGAAAGAATGGTCAAAAAATGGGGAATAAATTACATAATCGCCCCATCCCAAGTCGAAGAGCTTCTAGCTACAATAGAAGTGGAAAGATCAACCATAGACAGAGTCACCTTCCTAGGTAATTAACTCGATCCTTACAAATAAAAATTTTAGTATTAAAAATGACTAAAACTAGATAAAATCCAATAGGAAATAGAAAAATGACCCATTAATTAAAAACCATAATTGATCAA
>SCLH01000076.1:108974-143738 GCA_004367855.1 Oikopleura vanhoeffeni | reverse complement strand
TAAAAATAATCGAAACTGATTATAAAATTGATACAAATAATTCCGGTGAAACAACGTATAATTATCATTATTGACACATTATTTCAGTACGCGACTTTTGGGAGAAAAGAACGAAGTATCAAGAGTTTATGACTCAGGAAAGTATGAACTGGAAGATGATTGAATATATCAAAATGACATTCCAAGACAAATAAAATTGCCGAAACCACTGCCAAGTGAATTACTGCCTTAACAATTATTCTTCAAAAACAAAACGGATAAATCATAATATATTAAAAACAAACCTAATCATTAGTATTATAATAATGTTATAAAACATTAATTATAACCTAACATTTCATTATTTATCATAACGCAAAATTATATGGCAAACAACGCATTTGAAGCATATTTCCGCGCTAGTGTAAAAATATATTATTCCACAGGACAGAATTAAAAAACTTAATTATTAAAATTAAAACAAATTACGTTTTTACTAGTTGACGGTGCTTTATGTAAAATATTTGTAATTATCAAAATTATAAATAAATTTAGGTCTTTTATAGGCTTATTTCATTATGAGCATTATGGTCCTTATAAAATTTCTTATTGCAGAAAATCACACGGTAAAAAATGTTATTATTCAATAGTATCACTTAAATCCAGCAGGAAAGAACTTGTTATTCAAATTTATTCGGTCCTTATGGAAAATAACCGATAAAATAGTTGTCGCTTAGACAAGACTAAGCGACAAAAATAACATCCCTTAAAATGGCACAAAAATTAAGCCTGAGTATAAGAATTATGATAAAGTCTCTAGACGACACAAAAATTCTAAGCTCTCGGATATTCAAAAATTAACATTCATTCTAAAATTTTAATTTTTGAATCAACACATATTTCCAATAAAAAGGAATTATAGTTGAAAAAACCGAAGTGAGTAGAGACCCGGACTATTGTTATTTGTTAAGAAGTTGAATTAATTAAGGACTATTTATTATGACTAAAGTATAGAAATTGTTATGTTTGTCTAATGATAATAATTAAGGTTGATATGGCACGAGATCGTAAAAATCAGGATTTACAGGTTAGCATACCCCTTTTGCAGAAATCCATAATGGATTCCCGCGAGTAGGGGTAAAGTACGTTTATTTTAACGAAATACTTGCTTGTGAATACTGAGACTTGATCAAAGTACTAATATCATACAAAATACAGAACAGTATAGGAATAACCAGTTCCATAAAATTAAATATACTATAGGATAAGAAATTAAAATTGAAAATTATTAAGATAAGAAAGTACCAAGAAATACAGTATCATTAATCCCAATAAGGGTAATGAAAAAGCAACAATTTTTGCTCACATTGATTATCAATGAGTCAATTAATTGATAAAATCGTACTTTTACTCGTTATTTTAAACACCTATTTATGGTGCCTAGACACATAATTCAAATCAATTAAATTATTACAAAGTAGTTTCCTTAGGATAGATAAAAAAAATTTTGGTTCTCCAGATCAAGTCCAGTAAAACACAAAGCAAAATATTTATGCTTAATTTATTATTACTAAAAATAATTTTAAAAGGATATGGGACAAAGCAAAGATAATGAAAACTCAAGGTTAAACCATCAAAGTTTAAAAAACCTGAGAAAATGACCAAAGAAATGCTAGTCGCTGACGCAATGCTAATTCAAACCTCTGGACCGAAGCCCCTGTAGCAATAGCACAAAACGCTGATTCAGATCAAGATAGTGGCGAGGACATCCCTTGAGATCGATGAAAAGGAACAGGGTGAAATTGATTCCGACGTAGAACCGGGAAAATATCGACGATTCAGATTCTCAGGTAAAAATAAAAAATTCAGTAAATCTAAGTCGAAATATCGTGTATTTTAAGTATTTGCCATAGTCTAAATGCAATTTAAATTCATATAGTAAAAATTAATTCAGGCACGATTATGCGCTTAAAGGAGTCAAAAGCAATGCTACGACACGTGTATGGTTTAATGGAAAACCAGTGTAGCTACACCGCTGAAAAGCCATGGGAAAAGTTTGTCCAGGACGCAGGTCTGTCAATTAATCTACTGATTAAATTGACCACCAAAAATTTTGCACGAATTAATGGTAATATTAATGAATGTGACGCAATCACTATGTCTAGTATTTTGGACTTTGATAACGGTAAAATTCAATCATTATTAAAACCATTAGTTAACTCATCTAATAATGATGAGAAAATAGCTAATCTAGAACAACGATTAGAATTGATAAATACCCAGGGGATCGAAAATATGAATAGATTAGAAAAATTATTTTCTAAAAATTCAAAATTTGCATCAATGCAGATGGTAGTGGCAAATTTGTCCAGAGAGATGAACGAAATTGAAAAATTTCGAGGTGAATGTGAAGGGAAAATGCAAAATTTAGGGGAAAAAACTGATCAATCAGATGACACCCAGAAAATTGAAAAATTCCCACAGGTTTTTCCATTTATTTGGCAACCAAAGCTAATTAAATTAAGCAAAAAAGCGGGGGAATTAAGTGCAAAGGAGATAATGAAAGGAATTGCAGCAGCAATTACTTACGGAGATCCAATCGTTGGTCTAGTTTTACTAGAAACCTTAGGACTGAAATTAGATGACTCACTGACTGGTAAAATAATTAGTGATTTCGTCAAGTGCATCATTGCCCCATTAGTAATTCAAAAACCCAGAAATTGACGTAATCACAAAAGTTGCGTTTACCCGAGTTTATTCAACCTGGGATAAAATTTTACACAACTTAATAAATCCGGGTTCCCTCTGTGCGACCTCGCTAATTGAGGAATGTAGGGTATGTTTTTACGCCTTGTCAGATATTTCGGCAGAAAAACTACCAGTAGGATTGAAAATAAGGGCCCTAGGTATGAATTGTTTGGTTCCAGGTCAAAACCAACAACGTAATAGTTATACGCTAGAGAGAATATTGGAATTAAAGCCTTCCTCAATCGACCAACCAAATAACTCGTACAAAACATGGCCCCGAAACAATGAACAATGGTCACCTACCATGATGACGTGGTCAAAAGGAAAACTACCCAAATTGAAATCAGCGACATATTCCGATATCGACACCCCATCTGATTTAATGACCTCGGTCGTTTCCAAAAGAGAGTTCCCATACTACCCATCGGACACTGGTAATTCAATTAAGAGTCAAAAACAAAAACAACCTACCCAAAAACAGAATAACTCCGGAAATTCCGGCCGCACAGTTTGGGATTTCATAAATCATGACGAAGAATATTAAGTCAAATTAATTTAGAGGAAGATCATCACGACTCAGATACCTCCGAAAACATAACTGAGCAAACAAATCCTTTATTTGGGTCCGAGAGCGAAAGTTCAATTAACTATACAAAAACATTTATAACCAAAACAAGCTCAAATCCTGATGAGAATTTCGACTATGACAGTTATGAAAAATTATTCAAAACCACCCCAGTTATCGAAGATGAAAATTCCCCAAAAGAAAACAATGCCCTTTCAGATTATGCTGAATATTTAAAGACAAAAATTATTAATAAAAAATTAAAATAATTATCCTGTACAAACTCCTATAGGAATGAACCCTGAAAATGTAAATATTAATGGTAATATTAGAGTTGTTGATATGTAACAATTAGAATATTAATAAGAATATTTGAAAAAGTCCTATAGGATCGAAATTTGAAAAATAAAACTAAAATAAAACAATGAAATTTTATTTAGAATGGATTTTCCAATGCCACATATTAGGAAAGTTTCATTTAGTAGCTCAGAAGGGTCATTTTTATTATTCAGAAATAACTCTACGTATGTGCTTAATGATCCAACGCTAAATATTGATATGCCTGATTATGTGGTCTCGGATCAATTTGAAAAATTGATATTTTTCGAAAATGAGACTTCAAAAACAAATTTAGTAACGCTTCGTCGAGGGCTCATTTTCCTAAAAGCAATGGCTCACCTAATTGACCCAGGCTACACGGAATGGGCAAATATTATTAATATAATAAGGTCATCTTTAAATGAGCTTAGATTGCAATCAAATATGTGCCTAAATTCGGCCAGTAAGTGGGATAATATCAGCAAATATCTTAAGCGATCACGTCGAGTTATTTCATGGACAAAAATCATGCGCTCGCTAACATTGTTAGCAAATGAGATTCCAGAGGTAGAAGCTCATACAAAAGCGCTTTTTGTTCAAATGGAAAAATTAATGCTGGGTAAAACAAAGTTTGCAATCGAGGAAAAACAAAAATGGGAAGAGGAAATGATTAAAATACCTCGCATTTAATTCATATCTTACCCAATCGGATCGAAAACTATCATAATTCTGTTAATATTATTAATTATCAACATCGGTTAATGAAGAAAATATTAAAAAATATATCAATTTAGACAAACGTAATCAGTTATGGATAGTTCTGACATAGATTCGTACGAGGAAAGTTCATCAGTACTAGATATCGCCGAATTAAACCAAGTAGCATCAGAGCTGATTTACCCAAAAAATCAACCTATTGCAAAAAATCGTGTTTTTCCTAAGAATCCCTATCTCGATGAGAATAATAATATGTCTGAGGATTTCACGAACCCTAACTTGGAATATGCGGATGAGGACTGTGAACTACTCATAAAACCCGACCCATGGTGTGAGAATAACGGGTTTTATAGCCCAGTTCTCACTACAGGGGAGGACTTTGATAGATCACTCACCGTAGGAAAAAAATGGTTTAGTTACCTTGAGGTACCATTTCATTCAATTTTATTAATAAGATCATTAATTTTGAACCTTTGTGTAACCATTGAAACATATGGACATGATACGCCAATATCATTAGTAAGCAATTTATGTAATGCAATTACAGAAAATTGGCCTAATGATTATCCTAAAAATGAAGACGGCTCGATTAAATTAAATAATAATATCAATATGACTAAAATATTTTTTGCTTACGGAAGGGTTTTACAAAAAGGCTTCACATGCCGAAAAAATTTTATAAATATGAAAAAATTTATCTCCAGGCGAGATAATTACAGTAATTGGACAAAACTAGCGTCAATCATGAATCCACTAGCACATGAATTAGGCCCCTTTTCACATAATTTGATAAATGAACTCGTAGGTAAAATAGATAACATAGTTTCATATCACTGCTACAATACTAGAGATAACGCGATTTGGATTAATGAGTATAAAACGGATATAAGACTATGGGCAAATGCCATGTTTATAATTCCAGCCAGATTTAAAATGAAAAAGGGAAAATTAATACAAATAAATAATAGTATCTGTACATTAAATCAGACTCAGTTAGATATAACTGAAGCAGGACTCCGAGATAGGGAATTAGACGAAAATCAGATAAATGCCGAATATAATCAGGAAAACCAACCGGTCGCCCCCAAGAACAATGACATTAAAGTGAACATGCCATTGGATTCCCGGAATAACATGGTATAAAAAACCATGAATAAGAATCAACCCTTAAACAACACCTTATTCCTATTAGGATTGAAATTTTTATAAAAAGATTAACATAAATAATTTTGGAAAAATTATGATTATAATAGATTTAAGAATAAAAATATTATAAGATTTAATGAATCTACACAAGATAAATTTTAAAACATTAATATAATTTCAAAAGCATGTATTTGGTGACTTATGTTTAAAACTTAAATCTTTTAGAATGAATTAATATGAGCGCAAATCTTGGCAAATGTCGAATAAATTAAATCAGGGCAAATGTTATACAAGCAGGAGAAATTATAACCATAATCTTATCAAATCGCAATGAGAACCAGTTAAAGCGGTCAACCTTTGACGGAAAAGAATATAAATATCCTCACACTCATAAAGATGGGTCGAAATATTCATCAACATTACTGTTTGAATTTGATACAAGATCCCATAGAATGAAAGACAATCCAGATGGGGAGAATTTAAGCTTTCGCTTAGAGTCCGATTTCAAAGCGGGAATTTTTGGCGGCTTTATAGCTACTTGGTTATTATTTATAAATTGCCTTCCAAGCGATAAAACAAAATTTCTAGCCTATAAACACATAACTAGTGGCATATGTATTTTTGACAATCAATCATATATTTCTCCCAAATTAGCAAGACCATTTAAACGAAATAAAATAGTATATAGATTAGCCACAGACTCCATTAGGAATGAAAGTTATGCTAAATGGCACAAACAACTAGGATTTAAACCTGGTGAACCATTTATCATAGACGGACATACTCTGAATATTACTTCACACTATCCTACTAGGATCCGAAAACGAGAAGGTACTTTAGAAAAGGAAAAATTTTATCAAGAAAATTCAGATCACCTACTAGAAAACATCGAAATAATAAATGACCAACTGGTCAAATGGATCAATACCGGGGCGATAAAATTCTTAGGTAAAATTAATGAAATAGATTCAAAAATCCGTACCAGTCTCGTTTTAGCATATAATGCTAATTCAGATAAATTTCGGGTCTGTTTTGATGGAGGAAGTTTCAAAACAACTCAATCCTATACGGTCCCATGCAAATTAGACACTTTGCAAAACAGCTTATTATTTATAAATCGCAATGATTACTTATCAAAATTTGATGATAGTTCCGGTTTTCTGCAAGCAAATTTAGATAAGGAATCCGAAAATATGACCCACTTTCGATGGGGAAATTTTGTATTTTGTTTTTATGGGGCCGCATTCGGGATCGCAAGGGTCCCGGCCGATTTTCAATTATTAAATAATTGTGCGGTCAGTTTTTTACGAAAACATGATATACCAATATCATTATATCTCGATGATAGATTAGTAGTAGAAAAAGGATTGACCCAACAGGATTTGAAATTAATTGAGCAAGGGACCATAGCACCAAAAAATGCATACTTAACTTGTATGGCTATGATAGCAGCAGGGGGCTTTATTTCGAGAAAGAAAAGTACTTTCAAATGCTCTAGACAAATAAATTTTCTAGGTTTCGACATATGTACAGAAACGGAAACCATTTCAATCCCAAAGGAAAAATGGATTAATTTCCAATCAGAATTAGAATTGATTAAAAATAGTAAAAGTATAGAAGCAAAAAGATTAGAAAAATTACGAGGGAAGATGTGTTCCTTTTTGTTAGTAATTACTAACATGAGATTATATATCAGAAAATGCACAGAAAAATTAGTTGAAGCAGAACAAAATTGCAACAAATTTATAGTAGTATGTGACCGATTAAAAGAGGAATTAAATATATGGTCCGATAAAGATATGAAATTATTAAAAACCACGAGACATTGGTATCATAAAATGTCAGATACCGTGGAAATTCAACGCTATAAAGTATCAACTGATGCGTCAAATATGGCGGGTGGTTGGGTCGATATTGACCAAAAGGAACGAACATTTTACTGGAAAAATGAAGACCATATTAACATAAAGAGGCCTTGGCAATAGAAGCATGATATAGAAACCAATAGGAACAAATTCAAAATAAAGGATTATGTTTCTTTGCGGACAATATGACCGTATTTTTTAAAGGTAGCAAAATTCCGGAATTAAATAATGTTATTTTAAAAATAAATAAATTAGCAGTTGAATTAAACTGTATATTTACAATACAGCATGTCACTACTGACATACAAGAGGCAGACGAGGCATCCAGATTAATTGATTTCAAAGAAGAAATAATCTCTGATGAATCATGGTCAATAATAATAAAAAATTTCGGAGAACCAGATATTGACTGTATGGCTAACTTCAGCAATACTAAATGCATTAATTATTACAGTCGTTTTAAAGAATCACAAGCCCTAGCGACAAATTTTTTATCACAAAAGCCACAAGTAGACAAAAAATTGTATTGCTTTCCCCCCAAAACACTGGCACACGTTGCAGCGAGACACCTTTTTGACTTGGGAAACAGTTTTTGTTTATTATTTCACGTATTTAGTGAGTTGCCATTATTTGTCGCCCATAAACCAAAAGGATCAATATTGGTTAGAATAGATGATAAGGGTAAAATCCGGCGAGAGTCTAATTCCTTCAAGGAAGAAACCTGGACAATATAAATTTTTAAACAAAAACGTGAAAATGCGGTTTTATGTTAAATACATCAATAAATTTAAAAACAAAAGTATACCCCATAGGATAGAAATAATTTAATTTAGTTAAATGAATGATTAACAAAATTAAAAATGATATTTGAAAAACACGAAAAGTTTAGAATAAATTGATTACGTGGTTTTATATCGAAGGATATCATGAATTTAATACTGCGATATATATTTAAATCTTCCCTGACATGCTAAATCAACAATTCAAACAAAAATGCCTTATATGAATTATCATTTAGGAAATGATAAAAACCAATTAGATTGAGTGCATACAGAGTTCCCATGGAAATGACTATGAAGGAGATTACGATTAATAAAATTCCAAATAGGACAGAAATTTGATCAATAAATAAAAATGTACACCAAAACTTAATTATCATAACAAATAATATCTAAATAATTTAGAATGAAGTTAAGTGAAATCTTAGAACTTTATATCTCCACGAATAATATAATATATAGTGAAATCTTATCAGCTATATTAGGTATAAAATCGAGGAACAAATGCATCTTACGATAAATCTGTATTGGAGGATATAAACAACTTGCGAATTCTTAATAGTGAAATATTAACTAATCAAGAAATAAATTTCATTCTAAATTAACTTAAAAATTATTTGAAGCTAAAATTTTAAAAAATCCTATAGGACTGAAAACTGTTAGAATATATGTTACATTAATTAATAATATTACATAACGATTATAATAACGATATTTATTTTATTTAAGACACGACTCGGAGTATGAATAGTGAATCAATAATGTCGTCCTTAGGACTGAATTACGCGAATAGCAGCCATGACCTAACTGGTGACCAGAAGACATCGTCAAAAATGCGGCCGACCAATAATTACGTAATTGAGGCATCCGCTGAGGATTTAACTGACTTACGAGCCAGTAGCAGCATTCAAACGGACCATAGATATGCTACATATCAGTCTGAACTGGTAATTATGAAACGGGATATAAACCGTTTAAAGGAACAAACTGATATTCTACTTGAAAAAGAAGATCAGGTTTTCAAGCATAAGGCCATCATCCTGAAGCTATTAAACAAATTCGTAGAAGACAATAATCAGTATTGTCGATGAGGACCAAAAAATCGTTGAATGGTCTAAGTAACCGCACCAAGTAGAGAATTGGTTAAATAATACCATTAAAAACGATCTTGAGAGCCAGGCTAGAAAAATCCAAAATGATGGATAAAATGACGATCTAGAGCTAAATGTAATAAAGGATCTAAAGGAAGGAATGAATGATCTGTAATTGAAAGAGAGGTAACCACTTACCTCCGCTTTACTTCAGCAGAAGTAGATGATTAATCACCCATTGGAACGTAGTAAAGAAACCGTGCATTAATTTTTGTAGACTTTGTAACAAAGTGCTGATAGAATTTGGTCAAATTTGAGAATGGACGCCAGCCCTTGACCTTATGAAGGAATTTCGCCGATTGTTACACTTTCAAAATGATCGCCATTTACCAAAAAATTCAACGTGGTCAGTTGGTCGAATAAGAGACAAATAAAAACTCTGCTCTAGATTGGGATCTTCTCCCAAATGAGTATGATTTTGACTCCGCAACGTCAATTAGACTACATCAGTGCTATTACTTAATATGTATGAAAACCCGTTATGAAAAAAAAGATGGAAAAACCTGCTTGGCCGATCAAGAGGAAATTTTCGAATTTGATCAGCAGAAAAAAGGCTGATTTCAACAAACACCCATCAACTAGTCACTTCAAATTTCGAAAACAACATCTTCAGAGGTCAAAGGGCGCGCTAGAGGTTCATTCCGGCAAAAATAATTTCCAAAATTCCAAACTAGACAGCGTATAATTCTTTTCAAGTCATCAAAGAAATTTACAGATATAATCTCAAGCGTAGTTCTAGAAATCAATGCAATTTCAAAACATAATTATCGCAATAATTATAATCCAATCATCAAACAGTACTAGATTAAACAACTAATTTAATCAGCAGGCTCTTACCAAATTACTATTACGACCAAAATGTGAAATAATAAACCCCCGGGCAGAGGAATTTCAGAGGATTCTAATAACCATTAAAAATATTGAAGGACAGTTTCCGTAAGGATAGAAATATTGAAAAAAACTCCTATAGGAAGAACGTCTAGCAAAAAATAATAATGACCAGAGCAAACAATGTATAATTTAATAAATAATTCATTATGATTTAGGACAATTTCGGCAATGGCATTAATACTACGAAATGGAAATATCATGAACAATGGCTCGTTTCCTTATTCTTTGGACATTTCAAAGTATTTGTGTTCAAAAATCACACAAATTTCCCAATTATCAAATAAGTCATTGAAATTATTGCTAAAACATCAGAGGCGCATTTAAAAGTTAGGGCAAATAAATTATCAGACAAAGTTTTCGTATTTTCTAAAAGAAAATACTTACTACGTTCATGGTCTGCTGGCAATTTCATTAGACCATGAGAGAACCTACAATGTTTATTAAGCTAAAAATAACAATAAACAAACTCAAGTTCCTATAGGATGAAACATGTCCCTAAAATTGTGTTTAAAAAACGATTTCATTTACCAATTATAACCTATCACGATTATTTAGACTGAATCTGAGTGATACATTGAAATGTCGAGAAAATCAATCCGAATAAAGAATAATATGAAAAACTATTATTAGCAATAATTTTAGAGACACTCAATTATTGTTAAAATATTACCTAAAGGAAAAGAAATTGACTAAATTGTTAACCACTGAGGTAATGAATTTTTTAAAAAGTGGGTTGATAGAGAAAAACCGTAGAGATAATTCGGCCTTAACAGATTAAATTTGAGCAATTCATGTTAAGCAAAACCGTAAATATTTCTGTGCAGACATAAAAACGGTGTCGATTGTCAGACAAAAGTTAAAAAAGTAGCCAATGAATTAGCTAGAGAAATGTTTACAGAGAAAGTCTGGGCACCACAGCAAAGCTGAACTTCGAACTAAATGACATAGCAAAAATAGTCAATTACCGTATGGAAACTAGGCGTCGCAGAAAAAGAGACTAGTATAATGCTAATCTTTA
Source organism: Oikopleura vanhoeffeni (assembly GCA_004367855.1). Classification (NCBI taxonomy): domain Eukaryota; kingdom Metazoa; phylum Chordata; class Appendicularia; order Copelata; family Oikopleuridae; genus Oikopleura; species Oikopleura vanhoeffeni. The sequence goes on along the minus strand of SCLH01000076.1, from coordinate 132,561 downwards.
ACTTTTTGACTGGCAATCGAGTAGCGATTTACGTTTCGCAAACTGGGGTGATATCACGATTACCACTAACAAGGATGGTAGATTTTATCATTACCAATGAAACTTTCAAAAACAATCCTATAGGACTTAAAAGTGAAAGAATCACAATTAAAATTAAACAAACACGCTGTGGGGACGTCGAATAAACTGATAAATCTGAAACGCCTATAAAAAGAAATTAAAAATAAATCAGATAGGAATTTTTAATAACAGAACGACAGCAAGTTTTGTATATTAATGGATAAAAGGGCGACATCACTAGGAATCGGAGGTACACTTTCCGCCATAGCGGAAGAAATAGTGTTTGCAAAAGAATGATTCTAGCAGATATTCCCCGAAATATTTGCGTCGCCTTTAATTGGGTAAGAGGTAGCCAGATGTTATTTCGCTACCGAAATGACCTAATTGAAAAAAACCAATAAAGGGGCACAATACGCTCTGGAATTTGATAATACCAAAAAATTTAACCACTTTTCGAATTTTAAAATATAACTAACAAAGAAAAAACTCTTCAGAATGAATTTGGTAAAACAAGTATTTTTGACCTCGATGAGTTTATACAAAGAGAAGGCCGAAAAATAGAGCAAAGATTATTAAGAAACAAATTATTATTACTACATCAGTTCTACCCAAAAGTAGAGCAAAAAGTATCGTCAGGGCATCTCTACTAGAATTAAGAAAACACCAATTGAAATACAATTAATTAAGATCAGTGATGTAATCAATTATCAAATAGAATTCCATACGTTAACCAAACCTATTGAGAAAATTAAAAATTAGTAAGAATGATCAACCCTGTCGATATTATTATCTATTCATTGAGAAAAGTTTTCCATTAAAACTGGAATACTAAAAAACAAATTGAATTAAAAATTAAGAAATAATATATAACATTTAGATAAATAAAATAAATTCCTATAGGACGAAATTGAACAGCACTATACTGAGAAATATGTTATAACATTTATTATATTTAAAAAAAGTTATTAAAATATTTTATTAGAACAATGAATTCGATTATAAAGTTAAGGGGAGCTAACGCTTTTACAGAACCACTCAAGATCCAATATCACACCTGATATTACGTGGATTTCAACGTAAAAACGAGAGATATGGAGATATGACAGAGCGTACGAAAATATACATCCTACATGAGGAAATAGAAAACTTTAACCAGCAATTACGAATCCATTTGGCAAAATATGTATGGACNAGTAGCAGCATTCAAACGGACCATAGATATGCTACATATCAGTCTGAACTGGTAATTATGAAACGGGATATAAACCGTTTAAAGGAACAAACTGATATTCTACTTGAAAAAGAAGATCAGGTTTTCAAGCATAAGGCCCATCATGAGCTATTAACAATTCGTAAGGATAATAATCAAGTATTGTCCGATGAGGACCAAAAAATTCTGAATGGTTTAAGTAAGCTCCAATTGGAGAATTGGTTAAATAATACCATTAAAAATCGATCTGAAAGCCAGGCCAGAAAAATCCAAATGATGGATAAAATTGACGATCTAGAGGCCAAATGTAAAAAGATCCTAAAGGAAGGAAATAATGATCTAGTAATTGAAAGAGGAGGTAAACATTACCTCCGCTTTACGTCAGCAGAAGTAGATGATTATCAGCCCATGAAACGTAGCAAAGAAACCGTGGCACTAATTTTTGTTAGACTTTTAACAAAGTGTGATAAATTGGTTAAATTGAGAATGGACCCAGCCCTTGACCTTATGAAGGAATTTCGCGATTGTTACACTTCAAATGATCGCCATTATAAAAAATTCAATGTAGTCATTGGTCGAATAGAGACCAATAAAAACTCTTGCTCTCGATGGGATCTTTCTCAAATGATGTATGATTTATTGACGCCTCAACGTCAATTAGATTACATCAGTGCTATTACTATATGTATGAAAAACCCGGTTATGAAAAAAGAGATGGAAAAACCGGCCTCGGACCGATCACGAGAAATTTTCGAATTTGATCAAAAGAAAAAGGCAGATTTCAAAAAACCATCAACCAGTGCCACATCAAAATTTCGAAAAACACCCTTCAGAGGTCAAGGGCGCACTAGAGGTTCATTCCGAAAAAATAATTTCCAAAATAACCAAATTAGACAGCGCTACAATTCTTTTCAGTCATTGAGAAATTACAGATATAATCCTCAACGTAGTTTCAGAAATAATGGCCAATATCAAAACAATAATTATGCAAATAATTATAACAATAATCGAAATAATAGATTAAACAATAATGTCAACCAGCAGGCTCTACCAAATACTATCACACAAAATGTGAATAATAAACCACCTGGCAGAGGAAATTTCAGAGGATCTAATAACCATTAAAAAACTAATGATAGTTACCGTAAGGATAGAAATAGTGAAAATAACACTCCTATAGGAAAGAACTCTTAGCAGAGAAACGGAGTAATGATCAAAAATCATTACAAATCATACAACTTTCCAATTAATCATTTAAAAACTTAATATCCATAGGATTGAAAAATACTGTCTCACAAATTCTATAAACATTTCATCTTACCATTATAATCAATCCGACTATTATTTCAGAGTGAATCTGAGTGCACCTCTAAATGTCGAGAAAATCAATCGAAAAAAGAATAATAATGCAAAAACTATTATAAGCAATCAATTTTAAGACACTCAATTATTGTTAAAACTATTACCTAAAGGAAAAAAATTGACTAAATTGTCTTAACCGGCTGAGGTAAATGAAATTTTTTAAAAGTGGGTTGATAGAGAAGAAACGTAGACGATAATTCGGCCCTTAACAGATTATTTACAAATTCATGCATTAAGCAAACCGTAAAAATATTTTTGCAAGACATAAAGCATGTCGATGTCGACGAAAAGTAAAAAAGCTAGCCAACTGAATTAGCCTAGAGGAATGTTTACAGAAGAAAGCTGGAGCGCACCACAGCAAAGCTGAACTTCGAACTAAATGACATAGCAAAAATAGTCAACTTACCGTATGGAAAACTAGCGTCGCAGAAAACAGAGACTAGTATAATGCTAATCTTTAACCTTTTGACTGGCAATCGAGTAGCCGTTTACGTTTTCGCAAACTGGTAGTATCACGATCACCACTAGACAAGGATGGTAGATTTATCATTACCAATTGAACTATTCAAAAACAATCACATGACTAAAAGTGAAAGAATCACAATTAAAATTAAACAAACACGCTTGGGACGTCAAAAACTGAAAATCATGAAACGCTTATAAAAAAATTAAATAAATTTCAGATACGAATTTTTAATAACAGAACGACAGCAAGTCTTGTGTATATCTATGATAAGGGCGACTCATGGATCGATCATGTTCCGCCATTAGCGGAAGAAATAGTTGTTTGCAGAAAAGAAATGATTCTAGCAGATATGTCCCGAAATATTTGCGTCGGCCTTTATATTGGGTAAGAGTAGGCCAGATTGTTATTTCGCTACCGAATGACCTTAATGAAAAAAACCATAAAGGGGACAAATGCTCTGGAAAATTTGATAATACCAAAAATGTAACCACTTTTCGAATTTTAAATATAACTAAAAAGATAAAAACTGTCATTCAGAATAATTTGTAAAACAAGTATTTTTGGTTGACCTCGATGGTTTAGTACAAAGAGAAGGCCGAAAAATAGAGCAAACATTATTAAGAACAAATATTTTACTACAGTCAGTTCTCACCCAAAAGTAGAGCAAAAATATCGTCAGGGCATCTACCTAAGAATAAGGAAAACACCAATTGAACAAAAATTAATTAAGATCACTGTGTAATCAATTATCAATGAGAATTCCCTACTTAACCAAACTATGAGAAGAATTAAAAATTAGTAAGAATGATAAACCCTGTCGATATTTATTATCTCTTCACATAGAGAAAAGTTTTCCACTAAAACTGAATACCTAAGAATAACATAATATTATATTAAGAAATAATAAATAATATATAACATAACTAAATAAATTAAATCCCTATATAAGAGATGATTGACTAACACTACTGAGAATATATGTAATATAGACCATTTATTATATTTAAAAATTATTAAATATTTTTTAGAACAATGAATTCCGCATTCTATAAGTTAGGGGCTAACGCTTTTACAGAAACCACTCTCAACGATCCAATATCACAACCTGATATTCGTGGATTTCAACGTAAAACGAATGACATATGGAGATTATAGACCAGATCGTAGAAAATAGTCCATCCTACATGAGAAATAGAAAACTTAACCAGCAATTACGAATCCATTTGGCAAAATATTGTTAGTTGCAAGAAAATGTGATTCAGAATTAATGAGCCGACAAGTATTTGCTATCAAGAATTGTAGTTATAATAGAGGTTATAGATGTTGAAATTTCACACGTATCTAGTTAAACTGAAAGTATTTCAGCACGATGCCTGGTCTGCAGCCCAAAAAATAAAACGTTAATGGCGTAAAAAGAAATTCTCGATCACGATTATTAATGAGAGATTCGAACATCATCAACATTTAACCGATTTAGGGAATTAAAAAAATATGTGACGTACTAAGAAACGTACGGCTGCTAAAATGCGATAAATATGCGGCAAAATTTGGCGAAAATTTTAGAGGCAAAAATTGCTTTGACTCATATTAATTAAATTGGATAATACTACATATATATTATCAAAACAAAACCAAATCTTAGGATGGTCAGAAAAAATTTTCTTCATGTTAGCCATTAACAAAAAATAACATTAGTTATGAGGTAACCGTAGCATGGACGGTATTTAAGCTAAGACCAATACGCGTCCATTAAAATGGGTAAATATCGACGTTTAAGCACAAACATTAAGCCAGTATTTGTATGTTATACGCTGTGCAAATAACAATGACATTTATCTATGACAAAATATATTTGGATAATGATAATCTTAGTTATGATTTTGTCTTCACACCATCTACTTAACTTCAATTATAATTTGATTAAATTCCAATTAGGACTGTAAAACATGTTGTTAGTTTATAACATTTAGTTTAACATCCTATTAGGACACTATGTTAACTAAATCGAATTGTATATTATTCATTCCTATTAGGAAATTCCATTGTACTGCCTCAGAATTTAATATATTCACTCCTATTTAGACTTATCACGCATAATCAGGAGATTATTCGCCTGAAAAATTCAGTTTAAACTTCACACTGTTAATTTTCATATGTAAATAAACTCATTTAAAAGAACCAATCACTACAGACGAATGTTGCGGGGGCTAATTATTGGAGTAGTTTGCTCATAAAACGACACCACATAGTCTCTAGGTGTCGTATATAGCGTTACCAGAAAAGGGCATATAACAGCAGATCCGACTCCCAGAGATAAGATAATTGGTCTTTATGTTAGAAAAGGAACAATAACAATACGAGTTGTAGTTATTGTATTTTCGGAACATAAAAGACTTAGTTTCTAGAATTCGACCTTTATTATTAAATCGAGCGAAGATCTGGCATTCGGGAATGTCTGGCTATCAAGCCAGACCAACTAAAACTCAAACTGGTAATTTGCGCTCCCCGATTTATATTATTGATGGTTATATTTACTTGTATTTGACGCACCCACACTAAGTTGTTCATTATATAACACAAGGTCAACTTCATATTACCAAAATTTTATAAATTTCCCCGACNAGCAGCCTTAAAATGTCGAGAAAATCAATCCGAACAAAGAATAATAATGAAAAACTATTATTAGCAAATAATTTGGAAGACACTCAATTATTGTTAAAATATTACCTAAAGGAAAAGAAATTAAGTAAATTGTTACCCGCTGAGGTAAATGAATTTTTTAAAAAGTGGGTTGATAAGAGAAAGAACTTAGAGATAATTCGGCCTTACAGATTAAATTTGATGCAATTCATGTTAAGCAAAACCGTAAAATATTTTTTGCGAGACATAAAGACAGTGTCGATTGTCAGACAAAAGTTAAAAAAGCNCTAAATGACATTGCAAAAATAGTCAACTACCTATGGAAACTAGGCGTCGCAGAAAAAGAGACTAGCATAATGCTAATCTTTAACTTTTTGACTGGCAATCGAGTAGCCGATTTACGTTTCGCAAACTGGGGTGATATCACGATCACCACTAATAAGGATGGTAGATTTTTATCATTACCAATGAAACTGTCAAAAACAAACCCAATAGGACTAAAAAGTGAACGAATCACAATTAAAATTAAACAAAACACGCTGTGGGACGTCGAAACAAAACTGATAAATCTAAAAGCCTATAGGAAAAAATTAAAAATAAATTCGNTTATTTCAAATCGTCTTTGGAATTCGAACGTTACTTCCATTCAACCAAAAATCTCGTCTATTTCGAAAATCGAAAAGAAATTAAATTGAATATATTTTATAATATAATCAAAGTTGCCCTCCTCCAAGCCTGGCTAGCTCAGTCGGTAGAGCGTTAGACTCTTAATCTAACGGTCGAGGGTTCGAGCCCCTCGTTGGGCTTACTTTTTTCTGCATTCCTAATACACTGTACTGCGGCATAATAATGATATGTGCTGACTCAGCACTGCTGAGCAATCATAATTTAATCGAATAATTATCTTTTGATGTAGTATTGTGATTAAAAAATATATTTGAAGTTAGCTTTTTGAATATGATATCTCTTTAGAGAAACTCTTAACCCCTGTGAGCAAATAAAAAAAAGTTCCGGCCAGGCACCAGGCTTTTTTTTGATGTTGATTTAATCAGTAATTTACAGAAAGCCCAAGGTAGTTGGAGTTTCATTTAATTCTGCATAAGGAAGTTGAAAGGTTATATATTATATTTTTGCATCCGACATTTTAAATTCTAGAATTTTGATTTTTAGTTCTAGAAAATTTAGTGACAAGAGCAAGGTATAGCATATTACGTGATACAAGCTCACAGTGGTGGTCACAAATTATTTTGCTTTCGGAATCGGCACAAGGATCTGGCCTACGTCGTTTGGTCCGATTTGATCTATATGATCAATCAAAAGTTATTTTTAAATAAGTCTAACATTTTGATGAAAAAATTACGATATTCCATATAAAAGCAGATAATTGCACTTCTGATACATTATGTGTACTGTATTATTTTTAGGTCGATAAACTAATCAAGTAATCAAGGTAAAAGATTAGAAAAAAATCTCAAAAAATCAACCCCCGTAATATTTGAACAAAATTTGCGAAAAAAAATAAACTATCTTTTTGGAATCGCCGCAAAATTCTTAATAATAATGTATTTGGACGAGACAATTATACAGTGTTTTTTGCCTTTTTTAGATGATTTAAGTATGCTTGAGCCTATATGCTATAATAGGCTTTGTGCTCAGTGACTGCTCACACGGGTTAAGTTTAGAAATGTTTAGAAATGTGCTATTATTATGAGAAAAAGTAAGCCCAACGAGGGGCTCGAACCCTCGACCGTTAGATTAAGAGTCTAACGCTCTACCGACTGAGCTAGCCAGGCTTGTTGGCCTAATTTTTCTAATTTATTAAATCCTTTTTTCAAAATAATTAATGGTTTAATTCTCAATCACAATTGTAAAATTTGTATTTGAAATTATTTTTAAAATACTTACTGCATACGCTGAGCATTCTGGCCAGATGTTTGGACTCCCACAGATATATTCCAGAAAGGCTATTATTTGTTATAAAAAATGTCATATTAAAAAAATGTCGATCAGACTGACGATTTCGAAGAAAAATTATCAAAATAATATCACAATAATCTGCAATAGATTTTGTTGGCTCATTTAGAGAATGTTAAAAAGTACGCCACTTGTATTTCATAAAAGTTTGTGTTAAAAGTTTTTTTATGTTTTATTTTTTAAATTTATATTTATTTAAAAAAAACTTTCACGAAAGTTTCTAAAATTTTTGGCATATTTTACGGTAAAATTTTTACCAAAAACTTTTATCTTCAAAAATATTATTTGCAAGCCCCAAGTTATTACGGGTCCAGAAATGGTATGCCATGCTACGAGTTAAGATTTTATTTTTTGACATGAAGTTAGAAACAAAGCTTGATTTGCTTCACCAATAAAGAGTAGGGCTAATAATTTGTCACTCAAATTTAGCAGTAAATTCAACAAAAATTCATACTTATCAAATTTTCTACTTAATTAAAAGTAAACTTTTGCGTATATTTTCAAGGTTAAAGCAAGAAGATCAACTTGAAAATGCTTGTTAAATCCGCTATTAATTTCTGAATATTAAAATTTGCAATATACAATGTAATGATATACAATGTACTGTATATCATATCCGTATATATCATATACAATTGTTATGATTATCATTATCAGCCCGATAACTGCACTCGGTCGCTCCGGTGTGAATACATTCGTCAACGTCCTAAAAATGAATGGTTAATTTTACGGTTAGAATATATGGTTATAATTATATTTTTTAAATTAATTAAACAATTTTTCGCATTAATGCTAAAGCATCTTTCAGGTTTTTGAAATATAAGTTTTATAAGTTTCAAGACTTCTAAGATTCGACATCTAGAATTTTCAAAAAATTGTGTGAGCAGAGAAAAGTTTTTATTTTTTGACCCACCATTAACTCGTAGAATCGCCTAAAATAAATATTTTATAGATTTGAAGTTAAATTATAAAGAAAAAACGAAATTTGCCCACTAGTTTAAAGTAAGCGACGATTTGAAATAAGGAATTTCAAAAGTCAAAAATGGGTATCGATTTTATTGGCCCGTCTTGTAGATATGTTTTTCTGGTTATTTGAAGACTGAGGATTTTTTTCGTTTTTGAATTTTTTTTTAAGGTCAAATTTTCATAACAAAAGTTAGCCAGATTTAAAAGATGCAAATCAAGTGCTAGCCTATTTTTTTTTCTGCAAACAGGAGTTAAAGCTTTTTCAAGTTGGGGTCTAGCGATTTAGAGCACAACGACCACCAACAATGACTGGTTAAAGTTGAAAGTCAATTTCAAGGTCATCGAATTCATTTGCAAATACCACCAAAATAATCCTTTGGGTCGACTTTTTAATGAACGTATTAGCAATCATTATATACTGAAAGGTAGATAGAGAGCATAAAATGGTCAAACAAGTTCAATCTCAAGTTAATCATATTGACTTTAGAAGACTACCAAAAGAATGATCAGTTTTTGCTCTTCAGCGACTATTCAGCCCATAATTGACTTATAGCTGCCCATACTAATTATGTTCATCAGAAAGTTGACCTCAACGATTTGTTTGGTATTATTTTCAGGTCATAATGATGAACTTGAGATTGACCTTGAAGTTTGAAAAGTTTTTGCTCTCTAGCGACCTTTCAGTATATACAGTATATGTAATTGACCCATGTTTGCTAAAACGTTCATTAAAAAGTCGACACCAAGGATTATTTTGGTGGTATTTGCAAATGAATTCGATGACCTTGATATTGAACTTCAACTTTGACCGGTCATTGTGGTTGACCGGGTGGTTGTTGTGCTCTAAATTGCGATACTTCATACGGAAAAAGGTTTAACTCCTATTCTCAGAGAAAAAAAGTACGGGAGAGCTTGATTTGCATCTTTTAGAGCTGGCTAACTTATGTTATAAAAATTTGACTTTGAAATAAATTTTTTTTGAAATAATTTCAAAACAAAAAAATCCTGAGTCTTAAAATGACCAAAAAAAATTTTCTACAAGATGGGCCAATAAAATCGATACCCATTTTTACTTATGAAATTACTTATTTCAAATCGTCTGACTCTACGAGTGAAAATAGTCCAAAACATTTATGATATTTTTGATCATTTAATGAAGGTCGATGCATTCGAATTATGATTAAATAATTAATCATTGAACCAAATTATAGAGGAAAATGGTAACTTCTGAAACTTGAGATGTCATGCAATTGACAGATTACCTAATATTGCGTGTTTTGCCATGTTGAATCAACATTGTTGATTTCGAAAATTTTGCAGAAGACAAGGTATTAAGACAACGTGCAAAAATAAACCATGTCAATTTATTACCGGTATCGGGAATCTGACATACTAACGCTAATCTGACATTATGTACTCATCGCTCGTACTGATTATGTTCTCATCGCTATCCAATTTGGAAAAACGAAGGGAAAAATCTTACACCCTGTATATTAAGAAAAAACTTATCGGTTTCTTAACCTTAACTCCCGTAGTGTCTTTCTGATCATTGGTGAACAGATGCCCTTTAATCGCAGTTTAGGGCCCTTACTCATTTATGAATGAGAATTTACAAAGTGATCAATCGACTATTTGGATAATTGACGTTTGTGCGTTTTTTTAACGAAAATTTTTAATGTATTACAGTACTTATTTTTTGCAAAAAAAATAAATTATGAAAAAAAGCCTCTAAGCGGGATCAGAAAAAATTCTAAGACTTTTTTCCCATTACACCATAGCACCAAAATGATCACGTGACCGTATATTCAAGGAATAAGGTTGGTAAAAGTAGTACTGTTTTTATTCAAAAATTACTTAAATCAATTTTTGTAATGAGAAAAAAGTCTTAAAAACGTTTGAAGTTCAACTCAAAAGTTTTTTTATGTAATTTGAGCACTTTTGAAATTGGCCTTGGATCTTGTCATCAAAAATAGTTNGGTGTCGATATTTCAAGGTTCACAAAAATCTTTTATTGTCACAATCCTTGACCCGTCGAAAAGCGTCCCCTAAAAGCTCACTTAACTCCCGTAGTGTCTTTTGCGCCATCCATGGCGCAATGGCCTTTAATCGCAATTTAGGACCCTTAATCATGTATGATTGAAAATTTACAAAGTGATCGACTATTTGGATAATTGACGTTTGTGCGTTTTTTTTCGAAAATTTTTACTGTATTACAGTACTTATTTTTTGCAAAAAAAATTTAAATCATTAAAAAAGCCTTTGAGCGGGATCAGAAAAAAATTCTAAGACTTTTTTCCCATTACACCATAGCACCAAAATAATCACGTGACCGTATATTCAAGGAATAAGGTTGGTACTATTTTTTTTAAAATTACTTAAATCAATTTTTAAAACAAGTTAAGTGGTTCTTTAGAAGTTTTTAAGATTTTTTTTCAATTACACCAAAGTCCAAAAACGATCACGTGACCTTCAAATTAGGAANAACTTTTTTTATTTCTTTTTGTTTGAAAACAGAGAAATTGCTAATGAATGAGAAAGCGGGAGGAAATATATGGCGCAGACATATTGTTTACCACTAATTTCATCATTTCACAGGTGAGAATTATCGTTTCATAGACGAACCCGATAAGGTATTTTGAATCGGAGACCAGGTTAAGGAACATAAGGTTTCACTTAATTTTATTTTACTAGCATCTCATTATAAAAATCGTATGGTTTTCGGTAGAAAACAGTTCGAGTTAACTTCACTTTCCCACAGCGGAAATGAAGTGATTAATTTTTAGATTGTCTTAATATAATTAATTAAAAATTCGAGTCTATCCTTTATCTCAATGAATTCACAACAATTAATTGCTTAACACCTAAACCTTTCCCATAATATGACTTCAAAGTCAAGCCAAAAAAGTGGCCTTCATGCCTCTGGGGGATATCAATACTCTATGAGTCTAGGGGTTAAGAGTTTTGAACATAATAATATTTTCCAAACACGTCACGTGATCTTATTTTTCGAGAAATTAGAATTTATTTATGACATATTTCAAACCTTATTTTTGAATAATTTCGTCACCTGATTTTATTCGGACTTTGGTGTAATAAGAAAGAAGTCTAAAAAAAGCCCAAAATTCATTCCAAAGTTATCTGTTTGTAATATGAGAAAATTTTCAAATTACCGTATATCACTACTATGTTTTTTTCAAAAAGTACTCAAATTATCTCGAAGACCCTTGAAAGAATCGTTAAAACTTTTTAAGACTTCTATTCCATTACAAGATAGCCCGAAAATTATCACGTGACCGTATATTTAAGTAATAAGGTTGGCCAAAATGAAGTTTTTGGCATAAAGGTAAATTGTTTTAATTGTCACGCTAGCTTATTTGAAAAATAATGAGTCTCTGTATAAACATANTATCCCAAAGTTATTTGTTTGTAATTTGAGAACTTTTACAAATTACCGTTTATTGGTACTATATATTTTTTTTTCAAAAGTACTCAAATCATGCCGAAGACCCCTTAAAAGAATCGTAACGAATTTCTAAGACTGTTATTGCATTACAGTATGGCCTCCAGTTTAAATAGAGCATTTCTAGAAGTCAACACTTCGGGAAAAAATGATTACATGAGACGCCTACGCATGATAGATATCACATATTCACAACAAAATATATTTCACAACAAATTTAAGAGACANAGCATCTCCAGAAGTCATAGCTTTCGAAATGCTGATAACATAAGAATGCGTAGGCGAGAGAGAAGGTGAGAAAAATGAATAATTACCGATTGGGTTTTTTTTTAATTTCAAGATTTCTGTTTGTATTATTTGTGAAAATTGGCCTCCGGTTAGAATAGAGCACCTCTAGAAGCCAAAACTTCCGAAAAATTAATTACTTAGAATCAAAAAAGGTTTGCGAGCAGGCGTAGGCGTGACTACGTCTCTGGTTCTCAGAAAAATAAATGATAATGAACAATAATTTCAGAGTCAATTTACTACAGAATTTTGATGAAAACATATAATAATTGTTAAATGGAACTAGAGAAAACCCTTTGAAGTTAACTTAACAGTAGTTCAAAATATAAATAAACGTTTAAATTCGTATGATTATTGCACTGTTGCCCGTCACTGGGGTACATTTTCGCGAATTTTTTTTTCTCATCCCCATTAAATGCCTTTTTGTTCATCGGAATTTTTTTATTTTTATTTTGATTTTATTGCAAATTGGCTGAATATTATTTTAAGCTATTGAAAAATGTATGTTGATAATGAAACTTTGCTCATATGGCCGATCTAAAAGTGTGGCAACTAGTTGGCTAGAATCGAGTCTGGGTACAGATTCATGTCTAAAGTCTACGAGTTAAGGTCGAACACATGGTCGCCGACCCAAATCCTTAAAAATAGTTTCTTAAGAAACGCTTAATTTTAACGAACCAAAAAAATTAGCGCTCTAGCTCTTCATACGGGGTCGCTAGAACTTGTAAAATCTCAAAAATTTGACCTTAAAATAATTTTTTTAGGGAAAATTTCATGAACGAAAAAAATCCTGCTTCTTAAAATGACCAGAAAATTCTCTACAGGATAACTTAAAAACATTGATACCCATTTGAATGAAATTTATTGCTCGGGATACCGGTTTTGTCGAATCATTATCTGACAACAAGAGGGAATGAATTATTTTTTGTTTTCGGTTAGAATCGTTTTTCGGTTACGATGACTCCAAAAATACTCGCAAAAATTATGCGATCCGATCAGATCGGACGAAAATGTGATCAGATCGAAAGAATATTTTAAAATTTGCTGATCAGATCGGAAAATAACCGAGCGGCGAAAAATGTGATTGGATTGGAAAAACCAATCTGATTGGACCCGCTCGGTTTTTTTCCGAGCAGATATTTAAGCTCGGTGCTCTTCCCTGCTTTACACCACCAGGTAGTGTCAGATATCAAAATAAATATTGCCAAAAAATTTATCTTGAAAAGTTATCAAGGTTAGTACATTTTCAGGTCCTTATAATATCCATGTGTCTAAATACAAAAAGTGCTTCTTTCCACCACCAAGTGATGGCATGTGTCAAAAAACTATTGCTAAAAAATTTCTCTTGAAAAGTTACCAAGGTTAGTACATTTTCAGGTCCTTATAATATCCATGTGTCTAAATACAAATAGTGATCCTTACAGCCACCAGGTGGTGTCAGATCTCAAAATAAACATTGTCAAAAAAATTATTTTGAAAAGTTACCCCGATAACCACATTTTGAAAGCTATGGTCAATTGTTGATTAACTGAAATTCACCTGTGTTTTCGCTGATTACCGGTTCACCGGTCAGTCGATCGGCGAGATACATAAACGAGACTCTGTATCAACTCATTGACTCTGGGATACAATTGGAATTTTATTAATCGTATGTACCGTTTTCGAGAACATTCCCTCCGATTGCGAGTTGCGCTAAAAAAATCCCGCCCCAGAGTATAAAAAAGTTTAAACCTGCTACAAACCTCTCGCAATATGATTGGACTTGCCTATACACCATAAACAATGATGCGTCATAAGTTATGACTCATAACTAAAGTTCGCAAAAAGTTGAAATCAAAATCAAAGTTATAAATTACTGAGTGCCCAAAAAAGGGGGTACTGGTCGCTGGAATTGACTTTTCTGGATGAGAAATCAGCCTAACAGAGAAACTATGGGACGATTAAGATTAGCCATCTTGTAGATCTAACCTTAAGGGGATTGTGGGTGCAGTAGTTATTTTCGACCACGGTCGCAAATTAGGTATTTTTTCAAATGCCCCTGCATGCAGGGCACCGTCGGAATCGTTTGCAATTAAAAAAAACACCAAATTATTCTGGATATATTTTTCTAGAACATTGAAATCGCTTGCTACTGAAATGCCTAAATAATGCAAGATACAAAAACAAATAACCCATTAGTGATCAATTTTTCACGGAGATTCAGACCAAAATAAAATTGGAAACTTTGTGACCAATATTCTAGAAAATTTCCAAAAATATCGTTTCGGACTTGCATAAAACGGAAAATAATTCTAGATATGGTATCATTTCAGAATACATAAAAATCAAACGCAAGAAAAAGTTATTCTAAATGAAAGTATTTCAATATGATAGTTGTTCAGATTTTGCGCCTTTTCAATATTTCAATTGTTAGCCTAATCAATGTAAATATGGCGCGCATTAAATCAGCATGAATATTGATTGCGAGAAATATAAAAACAATTATTAAAATTTCCTGGTTCAAAAGTTATAAGTAGTAATAGAGAGGATTTATGAAAAGAGAAAAGAATCGCAATGTACCGTTCGTGAGGTATACTTTTTTTTTGTTAATAATCTTTATTTTGCCTATATTTAACTATAGCAAGGATTTTCAAAAATAATTTTCGGCGAATTAAGATGAATTTATGAAATCGCTTGGTTGCAATTGTAGAGAATTTTTTCTGACCAATATATCGGCATTTGTGATTGTTGTTTGGATACGTGGATATGACGGTATACTTTAATTGGAAAAAATACCAGCAATTAGGTTTTATGCATTTAAGGTTGATGTGATATACTGTCTCTAGAAAATGCATATCAATTTTTGGACTTCTCAGGGTTAAGGACTATCATATACAATTGAAAAAGTAAACGTTCACTCAATTCTCACAAAAGATATTTGAGTTTTAAAAAGAGCTAATTTTTCCCAAGCAAATTGCTGGAAGCACCCACAATCCCCTTAATCTTGTCAAAACCATTGATCTATGACTTTTTGTTCAGATACACTCTGAGATACGTTACCAGTACAAGGTGTCCCTCGACCAAATTTCAAAATCTATCTCCTCCCAGGGTTTATTTTGAAATCAGCTCAAATTATAACATACCCCGTATGAGTCATACGGTATGACTTATAAACTTAGGTCCTCTAGAAGCGTTTTTTCCAAAAATCACTTCAGTTCTTCTAGAAATCGCAGAAAACTACCAATTTTTTGCGATCTTTGGGATTTTTTTCACCAAAAATTTATCTCCTCCGAGATTATATTTTGGAATCTACTCAAATTCCAGCAATCACTAGCACAGAACAAATAAAAACTCCTCTAGAAGCGTTTTTTTCAAATTTCGACCCCAAACTAAAAATATAAATTTTTGAAGGTCACGTAAAAATTTCCAAACAGAAATTTCCTTCGATTTTTTCGAAAAAAGAACAAAAAGAAAGCCACGAAAACACTGGTCAGAAAGTTGGCTTACGTCAAGGTAAAATTTTCAAGTTTGAGTGGTTAAATTAAAGCAAACGTTATTTTTGAACTTCATTTTGAGACAAAAACTTAGAAAAAAATCGAAAAATGCGAAAAGTTCGAAATTTTTTTTGATAATTTGATCGGTAGTACACTTTGTTATCACCCCAAATCAATTTGGACCATTTTCAAAGCCCTATAGGCCTCATAAAACCAGCGACCAGTACCCCCTTAAAGCGCGCGCTTTAACTGCCCAATTTTTTAAGGTCACTCTATACAATATGTCCCTTATTTGCCCATGACATGAAGTTTCGAAACATTTTGATTTCCGCGATTTTCATTAGCCAGTCAAGAATTATCTTGTGACGATTTTGTGCTATCTCACTTTTAATTGATCTAATAAAATTTTCGCTTTTTTTTATCGGCCATAATGCATAGGATTTTGAAGTAGAGTTAACATTTTTTCCATCAGTTTTTTCCAAAATTACGATTTGAAATACAGAATTTCAAAAGTCAAAAATGGGTATTGATTTTACTGGTCCACTTTGTAGAGAATTAATTTTTGAGGTATTTATGCGCTTCAGTTCTTCATACGGCTTCGCTAGAACTCGGTTAAGTACCCTCTCTAAAATCTAGAAAATTTGACAGAAAAATCTATTTTTTTTAAAGTAAAATCACATGACTTTAAATGACCAGAAATTTTTTTTCACAAAGTGGGCCAATAAAATCGATACTCATTTTTGACTTTTGAAAATCCTTATATAAAATCGTCTTAAGGGGTAGCAGCGATGTGAAAGATTGGTGAATTTTTTCTGAGTGATATATCATATATGAAAGAAAAAAATGTGAAAATTTATTTTTTATCTTTAATAAAAGTGTCCATTCTTGCAAACTTTTATATTTTTAATTTCTCAACATAACTAAGTATCTGTAGAAATATCAAAAACCACTTTTCATTGGAACTCCATTTCCAACTAAACCCGATGTAAGAAGTTTTTTTTGAAGACGATATGTATAAACTTCAGACATTTTCGCGTGTAATGCGCTAAAAAATGGGTAAATTATTCTGCACATTAAAAAATTTCCTTAATATGAAGGTTTTTTTTCCATGAAAAATAGAGAAAAACAGCTTTTGAGGAATGAAAATTAACCTTCAATTGCGATTAAATATTAAAAAATGTCCTGACTTTCAAAAGAAAAGACGCCTATTACACCCGAAATTTTATTGCGATTTTTTGCGAAAATAAAATTTTATTAAATTGCGTGCCAAATGGCACAAACCGGTGTCACAAGCAAGTGTTGTAAATTTCATCAGTTGTTCAGAAACGATATTCGCTTGACCCTTCCAACGGTTGAAATACGGAAAAAAAATAGATGCCAGAAAATTTCACAAGTGATTCGGCCTGATTTTTTAAGGAGAATTTAAAAAATCACTAACAAAAAATTTTGGACTTGATTTGCGGAAAATGTTCATGATATTTCTAAAAAAATCGACAAAAAATGACAAATAAACATTTTATGATTTTTCAAACAGCAGTCAGAAAATATGTAGACATTCATGAAAAAAATTAAAGTAGCTATTTTTTTCGTTTTTATTCACAGATTTAAAAAAAAAATCAGGAAAAATTTTGGACGGAAAATGCGTAAACTTTGTTTAATGCTTTGAATTTTTTTGAAAATTTTACGAACTCAAAAATAAAAGTTCGAACTCAAATCTTTCCTTAAATAGATAAAAAATGATTTTAATGAGCTGATACACATTTATTTTGGTTCAGCTAACGATAATTAGCTCAAAAAATAAACGAACTAATTATTTTCGTAAATCAAATTGACGCCAGTCTACCACATCGCTGCTACCCCCTTAATTAACCTTCAAATTTAATCTTTCTATACACGGTGACGGTACAGAATTATTTAAAGTTTAATTAAAAAAATAATTTAGCAAAAATGGATGAAAAAAATTGTAAACTTGTATAATACAGTATTATTAATAATCTTATTTACAGTCTGCTAAAACGTTCTCTCAAAACCTGATTTAATTCGTCATTTTTTCTAAGCTAATCATTAAAATCGGCTCATAACTAGATTTTCTCAAAATGTATGAGTCTGACTCATACAGTATGACGCATAAGAATTCTTTTTCTTGTAGATTTTTGATGTTTGAATCAGGCTTGTAAAGGAATGCATCTTCGAACGGATTTTCTATCCCCATCCCGTAATTTTTCTCTTTATTTTGCTAAAACCTATGCAAAAAAATGGTGGAAAACCCATGCAAAAAAATAATTTTTTAAACATGTACTCGTATGCATAATTATTTTTAATGGTAGTTTCCACCTTAACTCTGTCGTACTCGAATCTATAATGGCATCCACTTTCGATTCTTGGTACTTGCCACAACCACAGTCACTAATCAACTGAGGCAAGAATATCATTAACAAAAACCATCCTCTTTAAAAAGCCGCCTTTTTAGTATTTTTCATTATTTCTCTTTCTTTCAATTCTTCATTCGTTCAGAACGAATCGTTCTTCCAAATTTTAGTCAAATTAAATCTTTTTCTGAAATGTACAATTTTTTGTCCCTTTCTTCCTCTTTAGTTTATATTATTCTCTCCAGAGGGCCCTATTTTGAGCTCTTAACTTTAAATCGTGCAAATGAATATCCAAATGACGAGAAAATGAAGCAAAAAAAGAATACCCGTTGAATCAACGGCGTTGACCCGCGGGCGTCACTTTATTGACGTTTAAGATCTATCTGTTAATGACACAGCTCTGATCGTCATTAAAATTAATATCACTGGATATAATCTGCTTATCACATTCTATCAGATATAATATATGTAACGAGGGCTCGTTACGAGGGAGTATCAGACGCGTTTTTCTGATTTTAAACCCTTTATCATGAGCTAACTAAAAGTGTTCCGATATTCAAATTTTGGATCCCAGTAGATTCCGCCTAAGTTCCAAGTGGTGTTGAAACCAACAGTGGAACGTTGTACTAAATCCGATATAGTCGCTTTCAGAGCCCTTATAGGCTTAACCTTGATAATTTTAAAAGATAGAGAATTTCAAATGGGATCCAATGATACTATTATCTAGAAAATCGGATGATTAGTTATAATAATATTAGTACGTATTTGTCTGAAATTGTTGAAAAAGTTAACGAAAACTTTTTTGTATGATCTTACCGGTCCTGAGACCGATCTGATGGTTTTTGCGTTTTTTACAACTTCATTTTGCGAAGAAATAACAGCCGCGGATTAATTATTAATTCGGTGAATTTGGCAGAAATCACACCTTAAAATAGCTGTTTTTGGCATATTTGTCGTTAAAACAACTTCATTAAGGGGGTTCTGAATGTAAATTTGCTTGCAAAAGTCAACTTTCTCTATTTGAATAATTGAACAAACAAAATATTCGAAACTCAGGTAAAATCGGGGTTAGGAATCGATTGCAACTAATTATAAATGCTCTATTTCGCCCCGTATCTTTTTTAGATCTTCTATCCGAAATATGACTATTTTTAAAAAAATTTTATATTCTTACTTTTATTAATTATAAATGCCGAAAATTTGAACCTCTCCGTGAAAATATGAGCAGGAGAAATATGTTTAAAATTTTTATCTGCATAATTGAAAGAAAATAAGACTTTTCTTCTTTAAATTTATTATGGATAAATAAACCAACTTGGGACTTTAATTCCCAAAAGGAAGTAGCCAAGAACTGCTTACTTAAAGCAGTGCGCGCTGTTTGTTTGATCAATTAAAATCAATGCCAATTAACACAAATTCCATACTGTTGTTTTTAAGCATTTTATTCGCTTAATATTTTCGCTTTAATAAAAATAATTTTTAATGATATATATAAGAGAGATTTTGCACTGTTTACGAAAGTCTTTTTTTTTNAGCTAAAATCAGAATGAGGGACGAAAACATTAACTTGTTTTCGAGCAGTTATTTTCGCGCAACCTAATTAATCTCAGAGAAAGTTGCATAACTGTCACAATAAATACAAACAAAGTTTCTTTTCTATACTACTACTATACGTTCAGGTAGGATATATACACTACTACTATAGTACGAGAACTCTCTTTTTGAAAATTAAGCGCTCTGGTTCTTAATTATATTTCATTGTGGTGTAGTACCCTTAATAAATTTCATACAATACACAACATAATACTTTGCAAAAAGGTTTCAAGCCGATGATCGATTGCTATAAAATAATATCAATTAATTTCAATGGACATATATCTTTTTCCCAACCTCAGTCCATCTCAAAAATGAATGGATCTCTATAGCGCGCGTTCGAATCCCACTGATGTTGTCTAAGTGATTGTTTTACGTATTGCCTGTGTGATTACGCACCAATCAACTTTGGTGTCCCCAATACCAACCACCGTTGCATATAATCATACTCCAGACAATCACTCAGACAACATTAGTGGAATTCGAACACGCGCTATAGAGATCCATTCATTTTTAAGATGGACTTAGGTTGGGAAAAGAATACGGTCTCTCGACCCGAATATATTTTTGTTCCAAAACCACAAATTTATTTTTTTATTACAACTGACTGCGGTTATTGAAAAAATTTCATATACTATATTATTTTATGCTTAAATTTCAATCCGAACCAGTTATAACCACAATGAAATTCACTTCACTGATATTTATGGTCATTTCAAATCAACAAAAAGAGAATTGGGACTTCCGCCTTGGTTGAAGATGAATTACGAAATTACAACACGAAATAAATCTTGGACAGGTTAAGTTGAATATTGAATTTGTGAGAGTTTTTTATTTAATCGACGCAATAAAAGGTTAAAAAATTTCTTAGTTAACCTCCTCACATCCAGAAACGAGAACTTCGCCTCACACCCAAAAGCCTATCTGAAGGCACTACTTTGGGCGCTTTTCAAGGGAAAACTGGAAAATATATCATTACTTATTTTCCACTGATTGAGATCAAGGATAGTGAATAAAACATAACATTTCTAAATTTCGAAGTCTGTGAACTCGATAACTGCGAGTGGAAAGAGAGGTTCACTCACCTTGCATTTCTTGGAAAATCATACATTTTACAAGTGAAACTTTAGCTAATTATAACTGGTCTCAGATTTGTTATATAAATCTCGATCGCTTACAAAACAATTATTCATATCACCGCGCGTCAAAATATATGTAGCAAAATGTGAAAAATATTGCTAATCAGCTGATAACTCAAAATCAGAACAAACTTATGTTCTACACTTGATTGATTTGTCTTTTTCGGCTTCATTTGGGTAAAATAGCCGTTCAATTCTTTCGGAAAATAATTTATCCTTATTATTTTGAGTTTCATAAGAATCACTTGTGAAAAAATATTTCTTCGTGTAAAAACTGCAGAAAAAATAAACTTATATCAAAAAAATTCTCAACTTTCCTAAAAACTGGCTTCCTCAGAATTTTGATATAATGTATCGTTTTCACACAATTAATTTTTTAACAAATTTTGGCGAAAATCCAAAAAAATATGAAGAAATATCTTCCGAACAGCTAATCGTATGAAATTTCTAACAAAATTTTTGGAAATGAAATTGCAAACTCTATCACGTATTTGAATTGTAGCTCTGTAACGATGTTATTTCTTTTGGCCCTCGAAATTTTGTTTGCCTTCAGATAGTCAAAGGGTGTGAGGGGGTTAATAAGAATTATTTATTTTTAATTATCGGAGCATAAAATTGTTTAAAATTTGAATTCTATATTTAAGAGGAAAAAGCCTTGATAGCACTTCAAAAAAATTGGGGCTTGTTACGAGAACTTCTTGAAGATCAATTTATTGCAGGAATGCTTTATCAGTATGAATTTCAAACTTTTCTGAGTAGAAGGTAAAAATTTGAAACTTGACTTTGATATTTTCTGTATTTTACTCTAAAACTCTCAAAAAACTTTAAAAAGGTTATATCGAAGATAATCCTTTCTCCTGTTTTCTTACTCCGCGTCATAACTGTGATGTCAGAAGATATATTAGCCAATCAAATCGCAACTTATTTTTAGAATCGTTTGATGTGATTGGTCACAATTTTTTTGACATCACAGTTATGACGGGGGGGTCAGAAAGCAGGAGAAAGAATTATCTTCAATATAAATTAAATCTCTCTGGCAAAGGCTTATTATGGATTTTTTTTTGAAAAATTCCAAAATAATAATGGTAGAAGTTACTTTGGAATGAACAAGCTGCCTCTATGTATTTTTACCTAACTCTCCTATCACCAGAGTTTATTTCACTAAACTATTTTAACGAATGTTTTAGATTCAATATAGTTTTTGATTTAGGGATGATATTTAAAATTTGATATTTTTATATTTTAAATGCCTCAAATAAGTTATCTAAGATAAAAAAATAAAATCTGTACCGTATATGTTTTTTTTCGTGCAAACAAAAAATAAAATATTCGGGAGAATTCTCCCCAGATTAAAGACGATTCTCCCGGATACTTAAGATTATGTTCGCACTAACAAAACACATACTGTAGATGCAATTTTCAGAAGTATATGCTTTCGGAACGCAGCGTTCCCTATCATAATTAAGCAAAAACTAATATCAATGATATTATATCATCCCTTTTTTGACAATAACGAGGAATTTTTGAAGCTATGGAGAACATTAGCAGACAATGCAGTTTTCACAAGAACAGATGCCTTGATAAGTAAAGTGATAATATTTCTTAATTTTAAAAACTTGGACAAATTTGCTGCGAGAAAAATAATTAGGGGGAATTTTAACCAGTAATTTAAACCGGATTGAATATGGACTGATTCATCACACCGTACAGTTAGGTAGGAACAGTAAAAATCGACCAGCTCAGATTTTATTAATTTTACGGACCACTTTTAGTTTCTGTGCTGAAATTGACCCAGAAAATTTTTGATAAAAATTATGTCCAGTTTCCAAAAATCAGCATTTTTCGAAAATTTTGCCTATTATTAAACTTAAATGATTAGAGCTTGTAATTTTTGTTCGAAATTTTTCTTCAAAAAATAAAAATGTGAAGCTTAACTTGGGTAAGACCGCAGTTAAAGATGGCCAAGCCCCCGTTCGGCTCTGTGGAGCCAGATTATTAAATGTCAATTATCTATGGCTTTTCATTTAGAGACCGACAGTAGGTTATCTACCCAATAAAGTCTACGGTGTGAAAATTATCTCGCTGATGATAAAAAAATTTCAAAACGATGTTAACATTTGAGATACTAGCCTAAGTGAAGCGTGATTTGTTGGCCGATCAGCGCGAAGCGCACTCAAGAGACTTGAAGACCCAACAACATTTATTTTGTATAGGTCCCTATTCAATATTATACGTTTCATATTTGTAAAAATAAGAACAGTAATTCTCCAAAAAAAAAGCAGAAATAATTTTTGGCAAAAAATGGGATGGTTCACTTTGTCGATGATGATCTCATTATGTATAAGGGTCAAAGAAACCGTTTAAAGTCGATCTGGCTCTGCACGGCCTCACGGGCGGCTGAGAGTTAATTTCAAACACGATTTTTCCATGTATGACAAATTGTCATTGACAATTCAAAATTAATATCAATCGTTTGTAATTATCTACAATGTACAAAAAACTATTCTATGTCAAGCAAAATTTATTATGCCGTTCCTACCTTACCGTATTAATTTATGAACATAATCATCAAGGTTCATAAGAGCCAAAT
>SCLH01000076.1:91376-108953 GCA_004367855.1 Oikopleura vanhoeffeni | reverse complement strand
GAAAGTTATCATTTTGGCCGGCGGAATATCCGGAACTGCCCCCGAAAGTTTCCCCTTATTTTTGGTTTAATTGGCGGCTCAAAAATTTTGAATTGACGATTTGAGAGAAGGTTCACATCGCGCGCAAGCCAATTTCCATTTTGTATACAAATTTTGTCGCTCATGTAATTCTCTTCTAAGATAGACAAATTGAAAGCCTGCGCGAAGATTAAGAACTGAATTCAAATACTTTCAAATAAACATTTTTCCGCTTAGCGCATTTTCAATGGTTAAATTTTACCTTCAAATGGCGTATAGTAAGAAAGTTTGTCGCCAAAATACCCTCACTATACGCGTAATTCTAACTATACGCTTACTTTCTAACTATCGCCGTACTTTTGGGGAAAATGTGCTCTGATTGGTCAATTTGGACAATATCTGCCGAGTTTAAATGCCGTTAAAATTTGTCAGAGTAAGAATTTTTGGTGATTTTAAAGTTAATTTTTTCGTTAAAATTCTCTAGGGTGTTATTAAATTAATTTGTTTGAAAAAAAATGAAATGAAGTTAATTTTAAATAAAACATGAATTCGAAAAAAAGATTTATCTTTGAAAATCGTTTAAAATGTCAAGGAAACAATGAAAATTATGAAAAAAAATATGCCCTCACAGGTAAATCACTCTCAGAAAACCAGAAAAGCTAAATATTTTTATCTGGAATAACTATTGCCCATTGTTTTTCAAGCTAGCCGACATTTGTCTGCGAGACTTTGAAAACATGTTTTTTAAACTCCTTGGAATTACCGACCTTCATTGGTTAATTGAACATTTTTTTAAAAAAAGTGTTTTTTTTCATTGTCGCGCCGACCGGAGAATCTTGGTCTTGGAAATTTGGTTTTAAAACGCCTATCTTTTGCATAGAACGTTTGAAAAAAAACTATCTTTTGCCATACACGCCGCACGCGTGTTCAACATTTCTCCGATACGTAAACTACTTCTATTTGCTCCCGATTTGGCTGAGATTTCGCGGAATTTTAACTTAATGTGGGGGAAAAAAAATTTTGATTCACTATGGAATTATATTTCAGGATGTTCAAATCGCTGATTGGTCGATTTTTTTCTCCCTTTCATCATTAATTAAGGTACCTTAAAAATTAAGTACCAGCATGAGTTCCAAACGATTTTCAGGAAAGAACTGTATATTTGTTTATGTGAATTCCAAATTTTTTTTAGTAAAAATTTTAAGAAAACGAGGGTGTATCGGAAAAAAATTCTGTCAATTCTATAGATTTATACTTTTTTTAGTTTAGATGCCGGGTTTGTCTCAAATCTTATCACAGTGTTCAAAGACCTTTCTAACCCGTCAAATTGCTGAAAAGCGCTAAAACAAATTCTATTCAACAATTTTTATGCGGATGATAGTAATTATAAATTTTCATACTATTCGGGTCAAAAAATTAAGGGAATGTTTTTGGTCATTAATCATGGCCACCAGTTACTTCCGGTCTGGGCTTGCATTGATTCATTTAATGATTACTTGGTGAATATTTTAAAACAAATTTATCTTGATCTTACTCAAATTTCAAGGAATTTTTTTTGGACATTTTTTAAACTTTCAATCACTTCCGGGTATAACCGGAAATGCATGTTTTTATGTTATATTAGTCAATATAGGTCTTTAAACTTCGTTTATAATCAAATTTTTCAAGCCAGGAATTTTTCGATGAATTTTCCAAAAAGTTGGTAATCGGTTAACTTCCAGGTACTACCGTTTAATGCAATTATTATAGGGTTTCCACCATTAATATCGGATATTAGAAATAATGGGTGGATTGTTCTGAAACTTCTTGAGGTGTGAATAAATATTGCAAAATGGAAAAAATTACAGTATGAAAAAATTGGAGTCACGTGATCAAAAATATTAGCGATTTTTCGTTTTTTTCAGTATTTAATTAATAATAAAACAGATGCCAAATCGGTAGGTTTTTGGCGAGTCAACGTCACTTATAAATTAAATTAACACACTTTTTTTGAAAAAAAAAAAAATTCAAAATTATGATTTTTTGGCTCCAAAACCTCGTTTTGCTTGAGAAAAAACGTTAAAAGTGAGAAAAAAGGTATGCCCGTTTGATCCAATAAAATTATTTATTATCAAATTAACCGCCCTTGTTAAACTTAGTAGTTTCCATTTTTTTTGTACATACATCTGAGAATAGTATTGGTGTCATATTACACTTTTTTGGAGAATTTTTGAAATTTTTTCCGAGTATTTTTATACAGCTTGGAATAAAATAATTTTTGCTGGAAAATTTTTTTGCGGCTTTTTAGCGATTTTTGAAAAAAAAAGAAAAAAATTTTCAAAAAAAAATTCGAAAATTTTCCATTTTTTTTTCATTTTTTAATTGCTATGAAAAGTCTGCAAATTTTTTCATCAATATTTTTTTTTCCAGTTGTAGGAAACTTTACTTAGAAAAATCACCTATTATAGGCTTTGCGAATATATTAATTTTATCGAACCGGATTATGCTAAAAATTATTGAAAAAGGTAGGCTGATTAATCAATCCCGTAAACTTTCTGTTAGAAAGTATTAATATGTCCTTAATGTATTTTTTAAAGATTTAACTACTTATTTCCTGTTCAATTTGAAGTGAAGTGACAAGTCCGGTTTTAGTCTTGACCAAAAAATGAACCCCAAAAATTCTGCTATAATCATAATATTTCAAAAATGTTCACAATATATACTTCGTGTTTTAAATTCAGTTTAATTGTAACTTATGGTTTATTGTCGTGCCACGATGTGTGAATAAGGTAAAAAAGTCTCTTAAACACGTGGACAAAGATTTGAGACAAAACCGGATCTAACTAAAAAAAAGTATAAATCATATAGAATTGAAGATTTTTTCCGATAGCACCTTCGTTTTCTTAAAATTTTTACTTAGAAAAAATTTTGAAATTTCACTAAACAAATAACACAGTTCTTTCCTGAATCGTTTTGGCACTCATTCTGATACTAATTTTAAGGTACCTTAATTAATAATAAAGCGAGAAAAAAATTAAAACCAATCAGCGATTTTCGAAAATTCCTGAAAGTATTTCCATCGTGAATCAATTTTTTTCCCCCACATAGTTAAAATTCCCGAAATCCAGCCAAAGTCGGAAGCAAGAGGCAAAATTAAGGGTAGATTTAGTATCGGAGAATGTTGAACACCGTGCGCCGCACGCCAGGAACGAAATAAAGTTATATTTTTAAATACGTAGGGTTTTTGCGGGGCTTAGAGCGGATATGTGAAATCTTTTGGGCTTAAAGGTGAAGTTTTGAGCGAAAAACTTTTCCCGGCGATATTAGACGAAAGGTCAAAGATAGGGTTTTTTTTTCAAACTTCTTATGCAAAAAATAGGCAGTTTTCGAAAAGCCAAAAAATAAAGGCGATATTTATAGAATTTTTTATGAATGACCCAAACTATTCAATTAAATTGTTCGTTTTATTAACTATTTATTTCTAGTACAGTTGATTTGCCTCAAAAATCTGCACACAATTTTTGTGCAAATAATTTCCCACAAATTATTTCATAGGCAATTTTTTCACGATAGCTATTTATTTCTTGGTTGCATTTTTTTTAGAAAAAAACTATAATGATAAGCTTTTTCGATTTATTTACAATCATTTTCAAATCAGGAGACTTTTTCGTACTGAGAATATTTTCGCAGATTGGGTCGGAGTAATTCGCAGTAGTAGCCTCGAGTGATTTGCAAATAAAGGCTACTATTGTCTAAAGATTTCAAAAGGATCATTAAATATGTGTTATTACAGGTTACAAATAAGTTGGATTTTTTAAGTTTAAGTTGTTTTATTAAAGGTTGGGTTTTGTTGGGTGATCATGAGCCCTTCAAAGCTTTACTCTTTCATGCCCATTATTTTAAAATTGGTTTTGAGGCTGTAAAGTGCTCATATACATGTGATCTTAGTTTGCCGTGATCTCGGATTCAAAAGGAACGGTGGAATTATCCGGGCTTCTAGCGCTTCTATGATTAGTCTATACAATCATAAAATTATGCTATATACATGCGAATTTCACACTTTTATGTTCTTGATCCTTATTTTTAGAATTCGAGATGTATGGCGTTATGTAGGTGGGCTTCCATGCACATGTAATAAATATACTGGGTGGCGCTCAAAGTTAGGGTTTTAAAGGCGGTTTTAGGTGTGGCGCGATTATTTTTTATAAGGGTGATAGTTTTAAAGCAAACTTTTAATGGTAATTTGGAGTGTATTTACTTCATAAATTTTTTCAAGTTTTGTTTTGCAAATTTTTGACTACCAATCTATTAGCTTGTATATTGGAGACTTAAATAAAATTGATGTGATTTCTGGGTCATTTATTCAGCTTCTCTATAGCTTTATTAGGATTAGGGGCGCCAAAATTTCGGTTTTTTACTTCTGCCTATCTTATTTTTAACTAAAATTTTTCGGGTACAATTTTTTAAAACAAAAATCATATTCAAGATTTTCAAGCTGCTAGGTTTCCTATTTTTTTCATTATTGGTACAATTATAGACGGTATATTTCGCCTATAATGTGAAAGAGTTTTTTATACTGGTGGGGGCAACTGATTTTTGGTAGTCATTTTTATTTAACTGTGGAATTATTGCTAGTTTTTTCTTTACTGTTCAAGTTCAAGATTTTCGTCTTTCCACGAACAACTTTTGAATCTTAATAAACTTTGAATTCATTAGACATTTCTTCACAAGTAAATTTTAGGAAGCTATCAAAGTTTTCATTTTTTCCAGATATAATATTATTGCTAACGGTTTTCGGACCATTTAAAAAGGCAATCATCTACATCTCACCCATAAAAATAGTATATTTTGGTCCAAGGAAGCTTTTTTTATATGTATTTTCAAGCATGAGAAAGTTGTTACTGATTGCAGGGCTCAATTCGAACCCATGCTGAGAGTTCCCTCTTCTGCTCGATAAAAGCCATTAAGTGACGAAAATGCGCTTAAATTTTAAAAGGACGCCGATTTAAAAATTCCTTGAAAATATTTTTTTGGTGGGAAAATTTCTTGACCTATTTCAGAAAAGTATTCAGTAGGTTCATATATTTATTGTTGTCAACAATATAATCAACTACCCTGTGTACATTTTGCCTCGTTTGTATTAGAGTTCAGCATCAAAATACTATTTTCGTAAATTTTGTAAATTTTTGGTGTTATCTCTTTTAAATTTTTTAGTTAAAATGCATTTGTGCTTGACACTGAATAACTACACTTTTTTATAAGCGGGTTCAGAATTTTGGAGAATGTATATTTCAGCACCCGACGTGATAGAAAATTTAGAATTAATTTATGGGCTTAAGGGTTCTCCGCCTTTCTGTTACTTTTCAGAATTCATGCCCTTTTTTGAATGACGTATAAGGTGTATAAGCCTAAAATTAGATTGTATAATAGGTCTTGAATTTTGAAATAAGATTTTTGGAAGTTCTTTATATCGACTTGTTAGGGTTATTTGTAATTTTTTTAAAATTTATCAGGACCTGAAAACCCGAATATTTATGAACATAATTCATCAAGGTTCATATGAGCCAAAATTTTTAGATTTATCAATTTCTATAAAAGAATGTGTTTATTTGGTTCAAAAAAATTGTTTCAGGTCTTTGCCAATCTGAATTAGGTATGTTACCATTTTAGCATTTTTGCAATTTTCCAAGGTCAACAATGATTCACTTCTGCCTATTTTGAACGAATTTATTTCAGATTTTTGGGCATAATCCACCAGTGTGAAAATTTAATGATTCATTTGTGAGAATTTGGGTTTTATTGGCATACTCCCATTAGGGTTTTTATACCTAAATTTAAAATTTGTTTAATATTATCAGGAAATAATTATCATTATTTTTTGTAAAATTGCGTGATAGTGATTGCTGCATTTATTTTCATTTTTTGAATTATTTTTGAGGTAAAAAATCTAATTTTTTTTGCCTACGTAATTCGTGCGGTATTTCTTTATTTACGGACCTTATATTAATGTTATTTATAGTTTTTATTCAAGTTACTTTGATGAATGAGAGAGGAGAGTAGGCTATACGTGTAGTTTCAGTTCATAAATTAATATCTAAATTTTTCTCTAATTGTTCATCGAGCTTTTATTTGTAGTTGTTTTTCAGATACTTCAAAATGTTTGGTTTTTCAGTCTGGAGCTGATTTAATGGTTTCTCCGAATTTGGGTTGAATTTCGGCAATACTGATCGTTTTTGAACATTCCGTTTAGGAATTTACGTTGCCCATCGCTCTTGTGCAATTTGCGAAATATTTTTTCGTACTTCTTGATCAAAATGTCTGCTTAATAATGGTTAAATGTTCTTTTTTGGTTTCGAGATATTTTATTATTCCTTTTCCGAACGGAACTCCATCTCCAAAAACCGCTTACTATCTCTAGTAGCGCGTGTTCGAATCCACTCATGTTGCCTAGTGATTATCTTGATATGATCATTAGGCAAGGGTCTTGATATATGTTGGAACCGCTAAATTTTATCGATGTTCTAATCACTCAAGCATTTACTAAGACAATCACTTAGACAACATCAGTGGGATTCGAACACGCCGCTATAGAGATGCGTAGCGTTTTTGAGATGGAGTTCCGTTTTCCGGAAAAGGCATATGTGCATTTTTTAGAAAAACTAATTATTGATAAGCTTTCGATTTATTAAATCATTTTTCCAAAATCAGAAACTTTTTCGTACTTAGAATATTTTTCGCAGATTGGGTTCGGAGTAATTTTGCAAATCACCGAGGCCCCTACTACTGCCCCGACATTTACTATCGACCCAATCTGCCGAAAATTTCTCAGTGCGAAAAAAGTTTCTTGATTTGAAAATGATTGTAATAAATCGAAAGCCTTATCAAATTATTAGTTTTTCTAAAAAAAATGCCACATATAACATATCTCGAAACCAAAAAAGAACATTATTTCTTTTCGTTTGAAAATCAACAGTTGAGACATCTTCTGGAAATATTTCTCTGCGATTATAAGTGCCATGACAACCACAGTGCTTACACCATTTCTTGTAGTGGTGTATTCATGACACAATTTAATTTCCAGTCCCTGGTCGATATTATTAACCTCAAAAGCGGCAACCTTCTCCAAATCAAGGAAAAGGTAAAATTATTTTTTCCAGATTATTTAAATTTTCCGCATGGTACGAATCCATAATATAAATTTCCTTCTGGTCCAAAAAAATTACAAGCTATAGTCCCGTGTATTGTTTGAACATCTTCAGTAAGTTGTATTTTTTTTGGTTGAAATGTGTCTCGCGGACAATTTTTAAAGTTTTTCACCTTATTTCTCTCGTTAATAAT
The DNA here is from genome assembly GCA_004367855.1 of Oikopleura vanhoeffeni. NCBI lineage: Eukaryota > Metazoa > Chordata > Appendicularia > Copelata > Oikopleuridae > Oikopleura > Oikopleura vanhoeffeni. Next base: position 101,618 of record SCLH01000076.1, on the reverse strand, counting down.
AGATTAAATAATTATTTAATAAAATAATATTGTTATTCAAATACTAGAACGATTTTTCAATGTTCCAGCTAAATTGGGCCATTTTTTTCTCCGGACAATTTAGCTTTTGTTGTTTTGGGCCATTTTTATCTCGAGTCAAACGCTGTCTAGCCGACTGGAGAAAAAATGGTCCAATTAAAAAAAACTTTAACTAAATTATAAAATCTAGACCTTGTTTTTATTGACCAATCAGAGCGTATCTCCCCAGCCGTCCGGCGGATTAGGTGAAATTCCGGCTAATTAGGTGAAGGGTTTTTGAGCGAAAAAACTTTCACCTATCCGCCGGACCCCTTGCTGTATACGCGTTACCTCTACGCCGCACCCCCCCCCCATGTATAACATTTCAAAACAGGTGAGGGCCCTCACTAAGGGTTAAATAAAAAAAATTTCTCCACTCACCGGGAATCGAACCCGGGCCGCCGCAGTGAAAATGCGGAATCCTAACCCCTAGACCATGAAGGACTTATTGATATTTGTTCAAATGATAATCTATATTTCAAATCAGTATTTTTTGTAATCTTATTCTTAGTGGTGTGAAGATTATAGTTGATTTTTATTTTTATCACTTGATACAGAAATCTGCAGAGATATGACCTCTCAAAAGAACAGAAAAATGTTATGCAAGGGTTGATATTTTTACCCATCTGAATCGAAGGCGTTTATACCTACAACCTCTTTGAATGGGTCTTTTTTAAGAGTAATAATAGCAACCCTAATTTATGGCCGAATCCAATGGGTGCATACAAACACGATCATCAGAACACTGAACTTGCCACCTTGATCCAGTTGATGGTAAAAATTAAACTTTCTCCTCTGACCGCTAAAAGGGCCTTCAAAGTTTGTGATTCCGGTAGACGAGGAGAAGTAAGGCATGTGTTCCAAAAATATCTAAGTCCTTCAAATTAGCTCGAAATTCATGCCAAGACTTTACAGATCTTTGATTGAATTGCAATTCTTTATCAAGTTTTTTTCATCTCAATTAGGTTTTCCTCGAAAATTCAGACCCCGCGATGTATCATTTTTATTAAAAAACGAAAAAGTACATTTTTTCATAATTTTTCAGAGATCAAGAATTTTATTTTGAAAATTTTAAAAATTCAAAAAAATAACGCTCTCTGATTGGTCGAAATTCGACTTTATCCGATTATCAAAATTAAGCCTCCATTTTGTTCGTCTTAATTCACTGAGTTGAATGATATAAATATTGATATCAAAAATCTCCTAAATTGTTTAATGGGGCATTTAAAATGTCAAAATCTTCAAAATTTTGCCAAAAAAAACAGTACATTGTACATGTATTTTTCTATAAAACGCTCAAAAACCTTTTTGGACGAACAATTTTATTAGTTGTCACTATAGCTCGTTGCACGGCGGTCATTTTGCGGTGTATATTGTTATCTGAATTTATTTCGGAAAATTTTTCTGATCAAAATGAAAAAAAAATTGCCACAAATTTGAAAAAAAACAGTATTTTGTATATAAGGTTTTAAAATTTTTTTAGACGAAGCATTTTATTACTTATTACTATAGCTCGTTGCACGGCGGTCATTTTGTGGTGTATATTTTCATCTGAATTTATTTCGCGAAAATATTTCTGGTCGAAATGAACGACAATTTGGCAAAATTTGCTGAAAAAATAGTATTTTGAATATAAGTTGTGAAAAATTTTTCAGGACCCGAATTTTTATTATTGATTTATGTTTCTCATGGCACAGCGGGCATTTTGATGTGATTTTATGAAAACTTCATATAAATCTTATTTTTATTAAATTGGCGATCTTTACCACAGCCAATCAGCGCTCCGGAGCGTAGCCAATCACAACGCAGCATTTAAAAATACCAGTTACTGGTACCAGTAAATCACAGATTTATATTTTCGCGAAATGAAATTTCGAGAGATAACGGGGCAAATAATATGCAAAAGAAGTCAACGAGCATTATGATTAAATAATATTTCTCGTCCAAAAAGGTTTGATTTATCCAAAATCATATTTATTGAACTTTTTGGTGAATTTCTCTAAATATTTTCTTTAAAAGCCCTCAAACACTGAAAAAAAAGACAATTCGCAATTTCGTTTGAGCAAAAAAGTTGTTGAGTGAGCTCTAATTTACAAGATTAGACAACTTTCGGAATAAAATTCCAAAGTCGATTTTTTTCAAGGACAGCTTTATCTCAATATAGTTTGGAACACTAGCAGGGTTTCTGATTTTCGGAATATTTTGAAGAAACTAGGAATTCAAATTCAACCCGATCATTTCGAAAGACTCGTTTGTGAACTTGACCATAAATCAACTGGATTCGTACCATACGCAATGATTTTAGGTAAATTAAGCATTCATCAACTCTTGAACAATCAGAATTCATCGATAATTAATCGAAGAGTGAACATGGTCAGTCACAGGGATCGGCGCTTTAAAAATAAAAACTGGATCGTATCGTATCTAGAAGGGGTGATATAAAAACTGGATCGTATCGTATCTAGAAGGGGTGATATAAAAACTGGATCGTATCTTATCGTATCTAAGGAGGGTCGAAATTAAACGAAATCGTATCGTATTTAGAGGCGTAAAATGAAAATTAAATCGTATCGTTTCGCAAAAAAAAACGATACAATACGAACCGATCTAAAAACTACGATACCATACGCTCCAACTATGCCGATTCCTGATATCAATGGCAACCCTATGATTTACCATCAATCTTATGTCTTGCAATTTTTATTTTTTTTATTAAATTTACATTATTTTTCAGAAACATTGGTAGACATCAATATAACAAATATTTTCGATACAATGTAAAGATTTATTTACCATTTATTTACCATTATTTTACCATTTATAAATCGCAGACTGTTCACATTTCAACAATTCACCTTCACAAATTTAATGTGCAATAAAATCCTATGTCGAAAAAATTGCCAATGTGTTAGCCAATGAGTTTTGAACGAGTGCAAGCTTCCAAAATATATATCCATGTACTACATACAATTCGGCGGCTTCATTTGCTCACCATTCTGGATTCTTTCCAATTGTTTGTGGTGCCAATGTTGGGAAATGTTTTATCCTGTAATGGCAAATATTTCAGACCTGAAACCTATAAAACAAAAAAAGTTTGTCAGTAAGTCACCACAAACTTCAAATATGAACTATTATAACTTATAATTTATAAGGGGTCTTTAAGTTTTTCTAGAACATTACACGAAATCACTATTATAAATTAATAAACGCCTTCAAAAAAAAAGATTTTATTTCTAGTTTTCGAGTAAACCTTATTTCTTTCTTTTTAATGAAAATCTTTTAGAGATTTTTTAGATAAAAAGTAAGTTTTAGGTTTTTTCCCCCTTCTTTTAAAAAAATTTCACTCCGCTTAATCATTGATCAGTTATAAAGATATCGATAAACTTTGAAACAAAATGACGTTTGTGCGTTTTTTTTCGAAAATTTTTACTGTATTACAGACTGTTTGTATTACAGACTGATTTTGTAATTTACAGTACTTATTTTTTGGAAAATTTTTTTAAATCACAAAATTAAACCTTTCATCGTGATCAGAAAAAAATTCGAAGACATTTTTTCATTACATCATAGCCCGAAAATGATCACGTGACCGTATATTCAAGAAATAAGGTCGGCAAAAATAGAACTGTTTTTTCAAAAATTGGTTAAATCACATTTTGAAAAAAGTGAAAAGGTTCTTTAGAAGTTTTTAAGACTTTTTTTCCATCACAACAAACTTCAAAAACGATCACGTGACCTTCAAATTAAGAAATAACGTTTTGGTGAAACTAAACAAATAGTGATCAAATTACGCCGAAAAATTTTATGGGCCAATTAACACCTAATTTAAGAGTTTTGAACACTTCTGGAACTTTCTAGGGACTGCTTTATTGTAACCGCGAGCGCCAATTTAAAATGCGATAAAAGTCACTTAGGGAAAGTCGTGACGCATTATTTTGATAGGTGGTCTTGCCACGTTGATTTGAGGTACTTTTTTGATAAGAAGAGTTATTGCAACAGTTAGTTTTAAAACAGATTAGTCAGAATACCGCGCGTGCCCGAACAAAATTCCCAGGCGCGCGTCAGACTCTCAAACCGGCTGTTCTAAGAACTTTTTGACTCATTGATCACGCGAACCTGTCCGGAGACTGATAATCAGTGACAAAATGTTAATTTTCAAAGAATAAGGTTTGGGAATTATCGGTTCATCACGATAACATCCCCTGCTGATTTTCTTCGACAAAAGTAATGATCACGGGACGTAAATGACACATGCCGAGTACCCGTGCTTTGGGAAAGATATTCAGTTATAGACTTCAAAAGCTCCTAATCAGCACATATAGGTTGTTAATTGCGCCCATGAAAATTTCCGGGCGACAGATCCGCGCCCGTGCCGCGCCCGTGCCGCGTAATTGCGATCACTACTTTGTTGTAGTTTCACCCAAACTGTTATTTCTTAATTTGTCAAGCGTCACGTGGATCGGTTTTTTTGACAGGTTTGTTCGTTGATGGCCGAAAAAACAAGTCTGTAAAAACCACTTCTTAAAGAACCTGTGTTCCACTTTTTTCAAAAATGTCGATTTCAACCAAATTCGTCTGTGAAGAAAACAGTCTCTATTTTTGCGCCCCGACCTTATTTCGTTGGAAGTATACGCGGTCACGCTGTGAATCATCTTTTCGGGCTATGCGCAATGTAATGGACCAAAAATGGCTGGGTCCTTCGAATTTTCTTTCATGATCACCGATGGCGAAACGGCGTGTTTAATTTCTTCGTTGCATTTTACAAACACAAAGATTTCCAAGAAAAGTAACGAGTAACGTGTAAATTACAAAATCAGGTCCTGCGCTACACTAGCCAGTCAACAGGGCTGGTGACAATCTGACCAGGAAAAATTTTTTTCCCGAGAAAAAAAACGCACCAAACCTGTCATTTTGTTTTCAAAGTCTCATATTCAGACGATCTTGATAAAGCCTGATCAGCCATGATTACAGCGGGATGTGAACTAATTTTTTTAACATGACAGGGGGAAAAAAACAACCTTAAAACGTGTACCTTCTTTATCTAAATAAAATAAGTCTAGAGGGAAGCATGGTTTCATTAAAGAAAGGGGAAAAAGAAATAAGGTTTACTCTGGAAAACTAGAAATAAAAAATCTGTTTTTTTTGAAGGCGTTTATAATTCTTAATGAGTGCATTTGCGTGTGAAATGTCTAGAAAAACTTTAAAAGCGACCCCTTATATAATTATGACAGTTATAATAGTTTCGATGATTGGAAGTGTCGTGGTGACACATTACTGACACATACTTTATTTTGTGTTGTATACGGTTTTTCAGGGTCTGAAATATTTGCATTGACGAGCGATAGAAACATTCCCTAACATGTGGCACCACAGCAAATCCCAGATCTTCGGGAAAGAATCCCAGGCACATGCGCTTCGTGAGCCAAATGAACGCCGGCGCGAATTGTAATCTAGTCTACATGGATAGTAGTATTTGGAAGCTCTGCACTCCGTTCACGTAACACCTCCATTGTGGCCTCGAAGCCGCTGCGATTGGGCGCCCAATATCGTTTACGCTGTCTGCGGAGGCATCAGCGACTGCGCTTACTTTGCACATTATGAATCTGTCGTTCGCTGGAAGTGTGAGACTCGCATGTTGAACATCTGTGAACCAGTCCCTGCCGACCTCTGTAATAAATGCTTCGTGATAAAAGCTAAATGGGTACAATTGAAGTAATGACATAAACGTCTGTCTACCTGGGTGGCTGATTGCGAAAATAGTCTCGTGCTATAGTTGGATGTTCTGCTATGCCGAATAGTTTACATTCCTGACACTAGAACTAATTGTAATTTTAGATAAAAAAAATAAAACAATTGCAAAGACAGTTGAAAGATTGTGGATTGCGTGGAAATCACTAGGGTTGGCCGTAGATTGATGATCCAGGATCATCCCGGCCCATGGATGTTGGAGCGTATGGTTGCATCGGTAGGTGCTCTTCCTTATGATCCGCGGTGTTGCGTATTGTATCGCTTCGCTCCTTTTTTGCTCCCGAACAGCCGGATTACCCGATTTTAATTTTTCAGTCCTTTTCACGGCCTGCGTGCAAGATGTTACCGTATGACCGCCGACAGGTTTACGTTGTAATTTTTCGACCCCCCTCCTTAGACTCACTGTATAATGGATACGATCCACGTTTTTTCTGGATCCACCCGGCCGCTGCCTCAGTATGATTAATGCAAGCAAAGGAGACAGGTTCTCACTTTAAAAAATCGGTTAGGTTCAACGCATATAATTAAAGAATCAAATCATCGCGCAATAAGCAAGAAGTAAAGTTTGGATGAAAGCAGTCCCGAAGAATGTTGAAGATATCCGAAGTTAGACAAAACACACTGTTGCAAATGATGTACAGGTTGAATGGCTGAGGGCGTTAGTCACAAGATTTGAAATTTCTGTTAGTCTCTGTTCCTGTCTTCTGGAGGCCAGGCCACAAATCTGATCAAAATTTGTTCAGAATTTTCTCCTGGTCGCCTAACGCAGGCTCCCTAGGACAGTGAGTGGTGGGGCTATCTGTCCTGTGCCTGTCCCTGAGGGTTATCAACTTGCAGAGTGAAGTTTGTCTGTCTCATGTTGCCTGGCTTGCCACATGTCCTAGTCCAGCCCTTGTCCTTCTGGGTTGGATGTATGTTAGATACGAGGCGCGATGATATAGGTGTTTTCAAAGAACTTGTCACTAAGGTACTGTAACAAATGGCCATGCTCAATCAATGGACAAATGTTCGAGGTACAGCATAAAGGGACACCTACAGTTTACTCAAAATAAGTAAGATTTCAAGTACGTTTTAGCTTAAATTTAACTTGCTCCCAGACAAGTAAAAAAAACTAATCAATCGTTGAAGCTGCGTTCACCATGAATTGTTTTTGATCAAGAACTTCAATTTTTAACAGGATAAAGTTCTTTTTCGATAATAGAAACGAAGATAGGAGAACAGAAAAGCCTTGTTTAAAACATGAATATATCTTTCGTTGATTTTCATTAGGTTGCAGCTGGGTCGCTGCGTGGTTCCTAGATTTTGCTGCTGGTTTTTTATGCCATAAAAATGTAGCCAAGATGAGTCGACATCCGTTTAATGTTCACCAAAGGTTCATAAACAAACTAAATTAAATTTAGAAAATGATGGGGCGAGAAAGTTTTGACAGATAGTATTGGCTTGCAAAAAATAGTTTTGTTGTCTAAATTGTGTGACCGTCCTGAAAGAGCCTAAAATAGGTCGTGTTGTCGTGGAGGCCCAAATTTTTCCGGTTTCTAATTGTTTTCTTGTTTCTTGTTTTTTGAGCTTTACGAGTTGAAGCTGCTACTTCGAAAGAAAAATCGTATAGCTCAATTTTTTTCGGACAATTTTGTATGACTTACTTTGGAAGAAATGCGATTATTTTTATTTTTGGGGTCAAAATTGAACGGAAACGCCTCCTGGAAAGACTGAGCATAGTTCTTATCAAGAGAAGTTTCAAAAACGGCTGTTTTTGCCTGATGCAAGATTGGTTCAGATCTATGTCAAAAAATTCGATTCTAAGGGGTGACTCAACACAGTTTTTAATTACGAGGCTAGGCGATATTATAAATGCACCAAACTAGCCTCCAGCAAAAGGCGAGCTAAATCTTTCGGGAGTTTTTTCAAATTTTGTTCAACAGGTATTTCTTTTTTGGAAAAAATTACAGTAATACCAAGCGTTAGTTTTTAATTAAAAGTGGCTTTAAAATAAGTAGTAAGTTGGTGAACACATTCTTACTGTTAGTTGTTGCAGTGAGATTTTGCTATTCCAGCGGTACTCTCTTGTACAATCAGCAGTGTAAAGCTAATCAAAGAATCACTCCAAAAATACCTGACTTCCCGGATGGAACTAAGGCAATCTGCATTGTTTCTCTTGGTTATAGGAGTATTATTTTCAACAAACAAGGACTTTTGACCTGAAATTTTTTAGAAGATCAGGCCTTATCTAGCGATTTCAAAGAGCGGCGTGCATCCCCGCCGAATCTTTTCCATAACCTTATCCCCTATCCCCGTTTCATGCCCCGCAAAACGGGAGGGTATCCNAAACTAAACAAATAGTGATCAAATTACGCCGAAAAATTTTATGGGCCAATTAACACCTAATTTAAGAGTTTTGAACATAATAATATTTTCCAAACACGTCACGTGATCTTATTTTTCAAGAAATAAGGATTTATCTATGACATATTTCAAACCTTATTTTTGAATTATTTTGTCACCTGATTATATTCGGACATTGGTGTAATGAGAAAAAGTTCTTAAAAACGTTTGAAGTTGACCCTGGAATTTTTTCGACGTAATTTGACTACTTTTTTAAATAACTGTACAATAACTTTCTTTCAAAAGTACTCAAATCACGTGGAAGACCCCTTCAAATAATCGTCACGAATTTCTAAGACTTTTATTGCATTTTAAATTGGCCTCCGGTTTAAATAAAGCAGTCCTAAAAGTCCAAACTTCCGGAACACTGATTACATAAGAATCAGTGAAAAGTTCATGCGTGGGCGTGTGTCTCTCTCTTTCTTTCTTATCACGAGAAATTAGATTCCAAAATAATTTAAGAGTCATTATACTAGAGAATTTTGTCGAAAACATATCATTATTATTAGACAGAGCGATAGAAAATCATTTGAAGTTTTATACGAAGTAATTGCAAATATTAATTAAGGTTTAATTTCATCCTATTATTGCACTTTTGTCTGTAACAGGAGGTAATTTTCTCAACTTTTTGGTTTCTTATCCTCATTAAATGCCTTTAAATTTGTTTCAAATTTTATTTTGTTTTTTCATTTGTATAACAAATTGGCTGAATATTATTTGAAGCTATTGAAAAATGAATGTTGATAATGAAACGTTGCTAATATGGCCGATTTAAAAGTATGGCGACGCGTTGGCTAAAATCGAGTATGGGTACAAATTCATGTCTAAAGTCTACGAGTTAAAAAAAAATCAGTAATCAACTGAATTTTCTCAAATTAGCGATTACTTATCGCACGTAAAAAGTGTTTTTAACTCTTTTCTAGAACATCATACAGATATGTTGACTATCGCTTCTTGCAAGAAAAATATTCGCCTTGAAATTTTACACACAGAGAAAATTTTATGAAGGATTTTAGTGAGAGAAACTGTTGGAAATAAGGTAATTCTTAAAAGGCTGTTTTTTTTAGCTCCAATTTCTAGATAAACCTTGGGTGCATTAGTAATTTTCGACCACGTTCTCAAATTCGGTATTATTTTTCTTGTATCCGACCATTAAGCACACGAGAAATTGATTGCAAGCAAAAAATAGTTTATTACTATCGAATAACTTATTCTAGAATATCGGATTTGCTTGCAAAATTTTTTTATTTATTTACAATTCTAGACAAAGGATAGTCTCAAATTACAAAGAATATTAATCACAGGCAAAAGTTACAATAAATGAAAGTATTTCAATATCATAATTGTTAAGATTTTTGCTCCTTTTTCAATATTTCAATATTTAGCCTGATCAATGTAATAATAGCGTGCAGTAAAATTGCATGAAATAGTGATTGCGAGAAATCTTACAGAAATTATTGTAATTCCTTCAAGGGGGTGGTCGTCGCATTTCAAGGCAAAGAACGAAGTTTTCAATGGCCAAGTGACGCAAAAGTACAAAGCGTTGAACCAAATATTACCTTTTTCTGATATATTTGAACTAAGATCTTGCATCCTAAAAAAATATCGAAAGTGACAAATGGCTTGTCCAATCAGAAACGTGCTTTAAAAACTGACGGAATTATTTTTTCAAAATGTATCTCCTCCCTGGTTTTTCAAGGTACACATTCGAAACTTTTATGTATGTGCAGCTGAATAGTCCATGCAGATCAGTATTGAGAGTTTTGTCCCATTTTCTTGGATTTGGCTTCAGAATCACCAAAAAACCGAATTTTGACCCTATTTTAGGAATCTCAATCAAAATGTATCTCCTTCCGAATTTTAAAGTTACACATTCGAAACTTATACTATGAATGTGCAGTCTGAATGTGCAGCTGGATAGTCCGTGCAGATCAGTATTGAGAGTTTTGTCCAAATTTCTTTCTCAGTTTTTTATAAATTGTGTTTTTATTTCCCAAAAATTGATAAATTTTACCTTATTTCATATAAAATATTTTTGAGACCCTTAAAAAGTGC
>SCLH01000076.1:30827-85030 GCA_004367855.1 Oikopleura vanhoeffeni | reverse complement strand
AAAAACGGGATTATTCGGGATCCCAAGTCGGGATCCGGATTGAAAAAAAATATAACACTCGGGATCGGGATTGAAAAAAATTATGAGTCGGGACCGGGCCGGATTGGGATTGAAAACTTATCCCGTTTCAAAACACTTCTCTGTATGACCGTGAGCAAATCACCAAACTTTGTCTTAATTCTGATGTATATAATTGGTCGAAACTGCTTATATATTATTTTTAGAAGCACGTCTAGCCAGTCACATCCTTGCATGAAGCATGACTATAATTGAGCCTCTCAACCAGACACGGGTTGGAAATCCATATCCTGGGAGTGAGATTTTGAGTCAGTTTTGATTAAACTCAGTGATCGCTGATAAACTATTGGGTGATAATTTTGACGATGTAGACATAAAAACTATTCAAAAATGACTTACTTACAAACAAAATTAAACATCTTTCCGTAAAATTAATAATAATGGAAAAATTTCAGAGATCATGATATTATGAAAAAGAAGCAGAAATGATGTCAGAAATTAACGATGGGGATACGGAAGTACTAACACAGGTATATTTTCAATTAAGAATTTAGTAAAAATATTAACATTTATGAAAAAAATACAGTACAGCTTATCGGGTTAACGCTTCAGCTAGCAAACGACCAATGAAAATCGAGCTGGCAGAAAATCATCATATTATTTTTAGCTGCGAGCCAATCATCTTGCGTATGATCAGGTGCTAGCTTGAGCTGAGAGCTTTAGCTGAAATCAGGCATACAGTAAAAATCAGTATCAATTTAAATTATTATTTTTAGTTGTCGAACGGAAAGCAACCAAGCTTGGTCAAAACTATTTTGAATTCTAACTACGGTATTTTAGACGAAGAATGCTCATCACATCATGATTTGCATCATGCACATAATCATTCTCATGTTAGTAGTCAAATATATTTTTGAATGTAAAATAAAAACTGAAGAAATTAATCTACAGTCATCGCTCCCTAACTGGAACACAGCGCCCTAACTGTAACACTTTTTTAGGATCCGTAAGTGTTCCAGTCAGGGCTCTTAAATAATAATTTTTTTACAGAATTAACCTGTGCATACCTAAGAAAGTTGTATTGCCCGACGGCATGACACGCCTCAGAATTAAATGATTGTTATCTTTAATTAATAATAGGTCAATATTTTAAATTCAAATCTCGAATAAGCATGAAATTCGCTATCGGAAAATCAATCGCAATAAATCTACAACTCCAAAAATATCGAAAAATTTCAGATTCGGGATTACGAGATTTTCTAAACGAAATTTTTCCCTACGGATTCCGTATTACGAAATAAGCAAAAGTTAAAATTTAGTTGAATTTCAATATAATGAACCTCTTGAACCCCCTTTTTTTATATTCTTTTATATTATATAATATATATTTTGTATATGGATTACAGATCCTGATTTTTTGGAAATTCGGATTCTGAGCATTTGATTGGTTGATCCCTTTAACATCTGACCAATAATATCGGCCTATTCTTTAATCCAGGGTTTGATTCGGTGCTAGTATCCCGCGTTGTTTGTATCATTCGAATATTCAGGATCTGTTTTCTGAGGGGCTGTAATTCATATTAACGGATCTATGTCATTTCGTTATATTATCATTATATCAAACAGGTATGAAATCAAATGACCAAATGAAACATATGAGCCAAAACTACTAGTATATTTAAAATTCTCCGAGAAAGTAAATACGAACTATTTCAGACATAAATAAGTCGATTAATTCTCAACAAATTCTTGCCGCTCCAAGCCCAGCAAACTCATAATCTAAAGAATCAAACTTCTTGCATTTTTTTCATGATATCGATTTTCTCTCAAAAAAGTCGATCCGTCGCGAGACCTAACGCCAAATAATATCTAATTGATTCCTTATACACAATTCCATCTCAATAAATGAGTCTAAACACTCATACTGAAAAAATACCCGAATAAAAACGTTTCGCTTTTGTGTTTCAAGATAAAGAATATAGCATTTTTAAGTTAAACTACTTCTCTATTAGCAGGAACAATTCCGTAGTCGATTTGAGAAAAAAGTGTTTCGTGATAATGCTCTGATCGGGTTGGGAAAAAACTTCTGTCCTTCAGATGCACATTTTTGTTGGACCAATAAGAAGATTGAAAATACGGGGGCGGTGACCAATCAGAGCGTTTGAAATAGGTGTGAAACGCGAACTTGCATTTAAAGGACAGGAGATCGAACCAAAAATATTCCGTTGTCAAAATCTATCCAGTTTTGCCCGTAATAATTGTAGATCACATATATTGTATTCAAAATTTAGCGACTCGCTCAAATCGAAGCATACTATGACCCTTTAACTCGAAATTAATTTGACTTTAAAATGTTATCAAAAACGCTGTGAATAATCAAAATTCTCAGATCCATTTTCAATGTATGGAAGTAAGATTATTTTACCTCTAAATTATTTTTTTTACAATTTTTTTCAGGGGCCTGTGGAACATGAAGATCGTGGAGAAAGAAGACTCAAAATAGCTTCCGTTTTGTGTTTAATTTTTGTCATATGCGAATTTGCAGCTGGTTTTATCGCAAAATCAACGGCCGTTCAAGCCGATGCTGCTCACTTACTAACAGATCTTCTCTCCTTTCTTATTTCGTTATTTGCTTTAAAATTATCAAAAAGGCCGATTTCAAAAAGCTATACTTATGGATGGGCCAGAGCGGAAGTTATCGGTGCTCTTTTTTCTATTGTTACGTTATGGGTAATTTCTGGGGTTTTGGGCTACATATCTGTACAGGAAAAGATCTTATTTTAATGTATTTCACATGAAAATGTTTAAAAAAATATTATTTCAACGAAATGGTCGCTAAATGCCTGCGCGCAATCTTGACTCAAAAATGATGTGCACGTCAAAAAGCGAACCTAAATTAGGATAAATTCGTTAAAGCGATATATCAAAAATGATCCCTACTGGGCCTTTTACATCACGGTCACTTTCTCAAAGTTATGACGCGTGATGTGAAAGGCCCAGTAGGGATAATTTTTGATATAACAGAAAATTCATTCGTATGATGCATTTCAGCCTTAGTAGTTCCTGAATCTCACCATTTCGAAATGAGCTTCCCTATAATATGTTTTACAAACATTTTTTCTTCCCTGTTTTTGAAACACAGCATTATTATTTTTTGAATAAATAGGACGAACTTTTTCGACCTAGACTTTCATCCAGGGATCGGCAAAACTTGATTGGATCGTATTGAAATTATTGGATCGAATTAGATCGTATCGTTTTTTTCGATACGATCCGATCCAATATGATTTAAATTTAAGGGTAGTCGATCCGATCCAATATGATTAAAATTAAAGTTTCATCTCCTTGAAAGCCACACCCCAACTGGTACATTTTGTTGAGGATGTTTTAAAACTTTAGAATTAAAAAGCAAGGAAAACTTCAATTACAAGCTTTTCACAAAATGATATAAAACTGCTGAATTTATTTGATTTGAGTTATACTGTATTACTTATACACAAAACTTTTCTCATTCAAATTTAACTCAAGCTAGGAAATAAATAAATTAATATACCTAATGTAGCTTTTTGAGCAAACGTATGGGAATGAGCTCTTACTAATACAAACTTTTAACTGGTACATTTTTGGGTCGATATTTGTGCCAGTAAGGGCGCGGCCGGGCGTGACTCGGAGGACTGAAATAATTAATTTATTTTTTCAAAATTAAGATCTTATAATAAGAGAATCATAACGCCAGAATTCGATATCAATGCGAATATCATGATTTGTATTTCGTCTGCTGCAATTGTCTTCAATATAATTCTAGCCATCGTTTTTCATGTAGGAGGTGGTCACGGACACTCACATCATGGTCAATCTCACGGTCACAGTCATGGTGGAGATGGTCATGCTGTTAATATTAAGGCAGCTCTCGTTCATGTGTTCGGTGATTTAGTTCAGTCAGTAGGCGTTTTGGTAAGATAACTAGAATTATTTATTTATTAAAATTACTATCATTTATTATTTTATTATTATCAAATTGTTTGTTAATTTTCCACCAAAAATTTTCTGAATTATAATTCTCTGGCAGAGTATTCTTATGATCAATTTATTTTACGAAAAGAGAGATTTCGTCGAAATCAAGATGCACACTTGAGAAAAAATGAAAGAAAGTTTTAGTATAGCAGAGGAACATTGTTCATATTTGTAAAAACTCAGAAGACTTTCCCTGAAACTGAATTCATCAAAATTTCTTAAGCCTGTCAGTTTTGCAAATAAGCGTTTTTGATAAAATTTAAGACAGGGCGCCATAAAAATAAAATAATGTTTGAACGATTGGTTATAAAAAGTTTCAAGTTATATTTTCCAATTTTCTTCGGCAAACTTTGTCATTTATATTATTTATTTTCATAAAAAGTTTGAACAGTTTATTAATTCATCTATTTTAAAGCCTCAAAATATTTTGACCGTTGAAATAAACTGGTATTTTAAGATTGCCGGAATTATCGTTAAACTTGGAGAGGGTGAAAATATGCCAAATGCTGCTTTAGCTGATCCTATCTGTACTCTGGTTTTCATTATTATCGTTGTTATTACCACTGGAAAAATTGTATATGAACTTATTGGAATCCTTATTGTCTCCATTGATCCAAAAATCACTGAAACTGCCGAAAAAACTATTTTTGAATATACAGAATTAATCGATGAATTAAAACTTTGGGTAAGTGAAAACTTGAATGATTATTAATTATTAATAATAATTATTTATTATCGATCAAACTAATTAATCGAATAATAATATTATTATCGATCAAAATAAATTAAAAATATAATGCACATGCAAATAAAGAAAACTTTGCATCGAAAGTCTTGATTTTATATAAATAGAATTTATGACAAATATTGATATCTAAATTATAATTGATATGATATTGTATATACCATAAATAGTAAATTCAATATCATATAGATTTAAATTACTATGAATATTGATATAATATTCAAGTAAAATTAGATAAAATCATCGTAATATGTATGAATATGATATTATATTTGTAGATATTGATATCATATTAATATGTTTCTAATATAACATTGATTTGATATCAATATAAAATTAGTGTAAATAAACCATATAAATTGATATTAATTTGATTCACTATGATATAAATAAAAATTGAAAATACGTATTAATCATAGATATCTAAAACACAATATTTGTCATAATAGTAAGTGTAGATAATTATTTTTATTAAGATTGTAGTTAATGATAATATGATTATGCATAAATTTGGTTTCCTGAATATCGCCCTTATCATCAGGCTTCAACATGAGTTAAACATAGGCTTTATGAATCCCGGACAGAAAGTATACTGTATAGTATACAGTGTATACTGTATACATCAACTCTTAATTATAGTGCCTTGTGCCTGGACAGTACGTACTGACTTGTAAACTGCGACTGACAGACTCGACAAAAATTTCGGAAATCGAAAGATGTCTAAAAGAAAATATTCATGGACTTGAATTTGTTACAATCCAACTGGGAGAATCTGATTTACACACCCAAGCTGAATAATTTATTAAAAAAACTTTTATTAATTGAAATAAACGAATATGCCGAGTGCCAAATTATGTTACTGTATAATACCGAATGTGTTTTAGCTTTTGGGGTTTCCCCCGAGGAGATTGAAACGCCCCTTAAATAAACAAACCAAGTTGCGCTCTGATTGGTTAAGCGTGAATCTCCTTGAGAAACACCCAAAAAGCTAAAACACATTGGGTAGTTGTCATAAATACTCTTGATCTAATTTGAAAACTTATCCCTGTAGGTTATTTATATCTTAAAACGATTAACGGTGATATTCCTAGTATCTTAAAAGTCCCGAGCTAAGACACCTAATCTATCCGATCCGATCAGATAAGATATGTATAAAAAGTTGGAATATATCGATGAATTAACACAGTTTAACTATAAAAACAATTTCATCAATTATTCGGACGAAACATAAAAATAACAAGAAATATTTTGGTTTAGTGAGGAGTTTAGATTGGGTGGCGCTAAAGAGCATTATGCACAAAATCAAAAGTCTCATTACAAAAACAAAAATGTTCAATTGAAGGTAGCTTAAAGTTATATTATCAAAGTTTCATTTAGCTTATAAATTGCCGTGAAATTACATTAAATCATGCTTTAATAATTTTTATTTAATTTCAGATTTTCTTTATGTGATTTTCCTAACAAAAAATTATGTGTGATATATCCTTTTTCCGACCAAAGTGGATCTTGAAAATGCGGGTTGTCTCTATAGCGCGTGTTCGAATCCCACTAATGTTGTCTAAGTGATTTTGTTAGTGATTTCCTTAGTGATTATGCTCCAATCAACTTTCGCGCTCCCAATATCAAGCACCATTGCCTATTATCATACCCGAGACAGTCATAACGACAACATTAGTGGGATTCGAACACGCGCTACAGAGATAACCCTTATTTTCAAGATCGACTTCGGCTATACAGTGTCGTGAATCATGAGTCGTGATAAATTAATTTACAAAGATTAGATTTATTTCAAATTCTTTTTTAAAACAATGAGATAAATACACAATTTGATTGACTAAAAAGTTCAATTAAATAACAATAATCACATGAGTTCGATCGAACACTCTTCGGGTTTGTTTCACACCCCTCCGCTTTCTCCGACTTCTCCAAACTTCGGCATCACCCCGAGCCCGGCAAAATTGTGATGACTCATCAGCTCAGGCTGAGACTTAAAGCTTCACATGAACTCAATTAAAATCCATTGATTATCAGCAAGCTGATGAAGCTCAGGACTTATGGACTGTCAGACTAAATTAAAGGTCACATAATCCTACGATTTAAGTCAAATAGCAATGATATCCCTCTAACCTTAAGACAACTAAAATTATATTTTTTATGGCTTTCAGTATAGATTCAGCAAAGTATAGTTATAAATATTGAACAATAAATAAAAGAGGCTAACTACCGAGGCAGAAAAAATAAGTCATTTTACGGCCATACATAATCGTCATACAAACTTCAGTAGAGAACAGTCAAAAAAGGTAATTTTTAATTTTTCTGGAGTTTCGGGTATGTAGATGTAAAAAATTCAAATATTAATTCGGTTAAACTGAGATACTTGTGGGACTAAATTTCTAATGAATTATTTCTCTTATACATCATGATGCACATGGCCCATGTGTCATGGTGTAGATGATAGCTGTTAGCTCATTTGGAAGCTTTTTGGATTTTAGTTGTAAAAAACCGAACACTTTGAAAGTATTTCTTTCCAGCATAGTGTCACTTTCGAGCATATAAGCTGTACAGAACTTTATTGACAAACTAAATTTCACTTTCCTTGGGCAAAAACTTTGACGAGATTTTTGAATTGATGCCAAGATTTTTTAGAATCTGAACCTGAATGAAAATGTTGTCGTTTTAAAATTGAACCGCTCAGAGCGTTACGCTCGCTTCTTGAGGTGAATAATCAAAATTTACCACAATTTCATTCAAAATTACAGCTTGATATGATATAATGGATTTGATAGCGTGTATATACATTTCATTGAAAATTTTATAAGTTCTTCGTGAATCGTTAATTAAGAAATTGAGTACAAATGTATGAACATTTGTCTTTTGAACAAAATTACTATAAAATTGAAGCTGATGTTTCATAGTTTAAAAAAAAACTCATAAACTTTCTGGGCAATCAGCTATAATTCCATAGTTAGGTCAAACAGATTTGGTTAAAAAGTATTGAAATTTGCAAAATTTGATTTCGACATTTCGAAAGGGATCCAAACAGGGTTGATTTGCGCTTCTTAAAGATTGGTATAATGGTGGATTTCAAATTCAATCACCAAAAAAATGATGTCTCCGAATTTATCATTTTTATTTATTCAACAGTCCCTCATACCCGCTCACTTTGATATCAAAAACGTCAAAAACGGAGACATATTTATTTTCGTGATCGAATTTAAAATCCACAATTATTTTATATAATTTATATATCCTTTGAACAAACGCATTCATAAGGACTCTAAAACCCGTCTGATTTATGGTCCATAATTATTTGACTGCCAAATGAAACTTGATGACGCAATATTTTAAATACAGTAATAACGAGAAAATCGTAAAAATTTGACATAATGCGATAGTAAATTATGTGGAAAATAGTTCATTGAAGTCTGAATTTAAGACTTTAAACTTTAGCAACCTTTTATGATAAAGTGAAAATAACGGAATTAAATGTCAATCATCTTGAACCACATAATTGGATACCCTCTGGGGGGCGAATAAATTTCATTGTATTGAAAAATTATAAAATTCATTATGTATTTATTACATAAGTTCATTATATATAAACAGCATTCCAGTGTACACAGTATTCATCACATAGTTTTTTGAAAAAAAAAACAACATAATCGAAAATTATTGAATCATTTTTTTGATTGAAAATGGCTAGATTAATTTTGAAAAAAAACACATAATGAAAAATTATTGATCAATGTTTTTGATTTGAAAATGGCTTAGATTTAATTTTTGAAAAAAACACACCATAATGAAAAAATTATTGATCATTTTCTTGATTTGAAATGGCTAAATTTTTTTTGAAAAAAAACGCATTAATGAAAATCCTATTATCATTTTTTTGTATGAATAATTATCAGAGTATGCGGAAATTGAAATTTCGAACATATGCCACATTATGTATTTATATTATGTATTTATACATAAGCAAAATTAAGTATTTCAACATTCCCCACATTATGTGTTAATATAAAATGATTGAAAAATAAATATCTTCAAATAATTGAAAATACCGACAAGTGCTTCGAAACGCAATCGGGATTGAAAAATAATGCAACTTTGGATCGGAACAGGACATGAATTGAAAATTTATCCCATTTCCAAACACTTATACCGGTTGTTTGAGTTTTCATCATGAATTTACTGTGTAATTTTTATTATTGATGATTAAATTTGTTATATAAATTTGTTATGTAAGTAATTATTTTTTCAATTACTCTCATAACAAAAATTGACGTTTCTGGTACACACGAGTTGTGTGACCCGAGAGTCTCGAAATAGGATAAGTTATAAATCTGATTAGACTTAGCATGATAGCCGTCAAAAATATACAGTATGTCTTATTTTTTCGCGGGAAAATTAAATAAAGATTCGGGAGAATCTGTAGTGATTCTAATCCCGAAGTTATTTTCCGGTTCACGTATCATCAGCATCAATCAGCTGTGCTCTCAGCTTGCTCTGAGCTGTGTCTCAGCTGAACCTCTTTAAAGCACTTTTCCGCCGCTAAAAATTACCGGCGCGTACACAATCTGTACCTCAGTGAAACATTTTCACTGAGAATCATTCTGATTTTTTATAACAAATAAACCTTGGGTCGCTTTCTTTTTTTTCGGTTGCTCCACCATGATTTCGAACTGGAGAACTAGACAAATAGCGACAAATAGTTTTTCTGGGCACGTGAAACCTGGAAAAAAATAGCGGGAAAATTTTTTTTGCGCTTCCTAGGTTTGGATCCGTGACCCGGGAAATCAGTCATCGAAATTGCTCAAAATGACCGAAAAAACCGTTTTTTGCGCGATTACCGGTGAACCGGTAATCATCGGAGAAAAACGAAAAAAATCCTGCGTTCCAAATTCGCGTTAGGATTAGATGCAAAAAACCGTTGTTGTCGCTATCTAGTCTAGTTCTCTCAGAACAGGATAACCCCTTAGGTGGAGCAACCGAAAAAAAGCGACCTTGTTATATTAACAGTTTCAAATTTATGCTTATTTATTGCCATTAGCAGGTGCAATAAATAATACAAATCGTCTGTATTTTGGAGAGAATTCTCCCGGTTGTTTCTCAAATTTTCTCGCGATAAAATTCGAAATACTGTTTACTTTTGAAATAAAGCGTGATGAAAAATTAAGATTTTCTTCAGAAACATAAACCTGCTTTTTAAGCAGATGATGATATCAATGTTAACCTTTTTATGTTGATATCAAATGAAAGCCTTCTTATAAACAGTTAAAATTTGATCAATTCCCGGTTGATATTTTCACGTTTCTTCCATGAGAATTTTTAAATGCCTTTATTTTCACGTTAATTACCTCTGAAAACAGCATTAAGAATAAAATTCGAAATTTTAGCCTTATGCCGCATATGTTATGCGACATATTTTTTAAATTTTCAACATTTGTTTGGTTTTTTTATTTGCCATTTCCTGTGGCAACGAAATGACGGACAAGCTTATAATTTTGAGAAATTGGTCGAAAAAGGACTTCTTGAGGGCTTATAGGGCTTACCGATTCGAGTAGATATATCTCGTTGCTGAAGAAGTCTTCTAGACCTTGAATAAAGGACCCGATGAAGTCGGGCTCCTAGAAAGCAAGTTTTATTAGGACAAATGGAAAATTAGAAAAAGTGAATAAAAAACAATTCTCTTATAGCAATAAGTTGATGAAACTTATGTGTGGTTATTTACAAGTATATTATGATAAGAAAAATCATAAAAAGTGGTCAGGGTTTTTTTCAAATGTAGACATTTTTTTACACCACATGAGTCATGTGCCTTTAAAAATGGTAAAATTTTTTTATACCGACCCAGAATGAGTGACCCCGTTGAAAAATCTAAAAATCATGCTTAGATCTAACTCGAAGAATTAATTACCATATAAATTTTTGACAGCTTGTTTGATAGCAACTTCAAGGCCATGACGGATTTCATCGCTGAATGTGAAAAGTCCACAATTTCAAAATTGTAATATAATATACCCAGTATGTAGTCGACTCGGTAGATTTGCTTGGGGTAGTTTACCGGATATCCAGTCTTGTGAGGCTTTGCCGAGCAGGTGCAGAAGAGACACAATCCCCGAGATATTTATTATTATGATAAAAGTCACTGGGATATGGGAAAAAACATCTGATTGTCTCTCTTGCAGCACATGCGGCATACTCCAGCTCTTGGGCACGAAATTCTTCTGGATCATCCTAGAGGGGTTTTTTTATTTTTTTGTTGTTTAAAATGTTGGCGTTTTTTTGGACGAAAAATGGGAAAGATGAAAATCTACTTTTTCCAGACCATATACTGTAATTCATGTCATAAAAAGAAAAACATAAGATTTTCTTGACAAATAATTTTAGAGAAATGTTCAACTTTTAGAAAAAAAGATTTTTTTGAAGATGAGATTTGGTGTACAATTATCTATTTTTTCTTTGAAAATAATAATGCATGGAGTCGGTCATGATATTGTTACTTTAAAAACAATAAGACTGAAAATAACTAATGATAGATCATGGCTAAAAACATACTGAAGCGATCATGTAGCCATATTTTTGGAAGGTACTTCTTTGAGTTAGTGGTACAATCATCGTTTTCATAATCTTGTTTTATGAAGATTTTTTTAAAAAAGTAATGTTTTTATCGAAAAGGACTTACCAAGGCGTAGTTTTCCAAAGGCACCCACCTGATCCTCTCTTTATCTTGAAACTTCACCTGGTGGCCATCTGAGTAGACGATCACTAGGGTTGACGTGGAGCGATGTAAAACTCGTCGAGGCATCGCATACCGTTCCCCGTCACTCATATTATAATAAAAATTATTATTTCCTCTCTATAAAAATATTAGTTATTTGGTCGTTTTTTATGAAAAATATATTATCTATAAAAATATATTTGATCCACTGAATTTATTGTTTAAAAAGTGTTAAACTATTTAGAATTAAAACAATATAAATGTAACAATGTAATTGTTATCGCGTCGGAAAAATTGATAAAAATAAGATTTTTTTCCAAAAATATATTGTTTCACTTTCTGATGTCCAATCACAGGTAGTTCGAATGCCTACATTTTATGAAGTAGGTTATCTTAGCAAAAAGTTTATTTTTTTCTAGAAAGATGCAAAAGTAACCACTTTCCAAAATTTAGGAAGTTAAAACAAAAATTTAAGAAGTATAACATTTGAAAAATTATTAAATTAAACAATCGTAGAGTTGAATTTCATAAATTATCTGATTTTAAAATCAAAACGTTTTTTCAATTTTTTATGTCAAAGACGTTAAGCGTTTTATTATAGAAGTTAATGTATTATTAATCCGTGAATAGTTGTAAAATTAGTTACACCCGCTGTCAATATCTGTATAATATAAAACAATGACTTAATAATGTAAAACACCCTAATATATTTAACTTAAAATATTAATCATCCTGCTTAACCCTGTTATAAGTTCTAATTATTAAAAGCCATTCTGTACCTAGAGAATGCAAATAAACAAAATAATAATACTAAGTTATGCGGCACTCATAGTGCGGTCATCAAATTGTTGGTTGATATGTATCAAAAAATTAAAATATATTTGTCACAATAATAAAAATTATTGAAATTTCAGTTGTATTAAGAAAATTTCCAGTATAAAGTTCAAAAGTCATAAACAACTGAGTGTTTTTTAAACCTTTATTTGGCCGTATTAAATTAATCAGTTTTACATCGTTTTTATTTAATAGACATCTAATCATCGGTATGATTTTTCCATGAAAGAGAATATACTTTTGCAGGGACTTTCCAATACAAATATGTTAAGACACCAAATATTCTTTTGTTCTAAAAAATTAAATATACTGTATAATTTCATATTGTATTTTAGCATGCATTTCGGATGAATGAACAGAGACGGCTTTTCACTTCAGAGATAGTTTGGACAAACTTCATTGTGGTACGATTTTCAGACCAACCACCCATTAGAAGTAAAAAATTATTTTTGTATGCAATCAGGGAGGGTTTGGAGCAAAACTTGGCGGGGTCTGGCCTCAATTTGAGAAACCGGTATACCGGAAAAACCGGTTAAAAACCAAGTACCGGTTTCTGGGATTTATAAACATTTGGTAATTGATTTCGGTACCATTGGCCTTACAGATTTTTTGAGGAATCGTTCTGGGGTCGAATTTGTCAATATGACCACCAATGGGGTCAATTTCAAAAAATGACCCTAGGGGTCAAATTACCATTCAGGGGGAAAGAAAGCCGTCAGAGAAAATCTCCGTGAATTTTTAGTTTTTACAGACTTTCAGTTGAGAGATTAAGGGGGTGTGGATGATTAATTTTTCTGCCTGTATTATATTATTGAATTATTTTGGGATGCATGATGCATCCCTTACCGGATTTTCTTATCTTCATTGTTTCTTTATGCTTAGCTCGTGTACTCAGCATTTTCGAACAACCCTCTATTTTTAAAATAGACAAAAGATTAAACTGTCATCACAGAAAATCGAAAAATTGGTCTGGAATGCTTTTTTTCTCCCGGTTTTTTTCCAGTTTATCATTTTTATAAACGACCGTAGGCAACAAAAACTTATGCACGAAAATCCGTTTGAGTTATTTCATTTCACAGAATATTGATTAAATTAAAATGTTTTTAAACAAAAACCACATAAACCCTTGGAAGCACAGAAAAAAAAGTTACGCGGAGGCACCAGAGCCTTTTATGAGGCTCTTCTTTGACAGAAAACTCTTATAAGATCTTCAATCTTTCTTTATTGATCAAGTCGAAGAATTAAATTTTCGAAAAAAAATTTTAATTCCAGAAATTTTATGTTAAATTCCAAAAAATAAATGCTACGTTATGCTCAATACTTTTGTTTGATTGAGTATACTGTTGAAAAAGATATTTTTAAATAAGTTAAAAATTTTCCTGTAAAAATCACGTTTTTAAGCAAAAAATTGTTAGTTTTCTCGATTTAATGAAATTATTTAATGATTTTCACAATATTAAGACGATAAGGTATAAAAGCGATAACTCGCCGATAAGGTACTGAATTGCATATATAAGCACGTGAGTAATAAATGAGTCATAATTTATGACTCATAATGGAAAAAATAAATTTCCCCGCTTAAAAGCGGTGCGCATCGTGTTGAGTGGACCACTCTGTCATGATTTTCACAAATTGAAAATTTTTTTTAAAACAAATTATTTTGTCCAAACAAATATGGAAATAAAATATTTTGAAATTTGACTTATAAAAAATATTTTTGCCCCAGAACTTCCTGGAATGTTATTTTTTTTGCAAAATGGACTTAAACGCCTTTGTAAAAACTGGCTTATTTTAACTTTTCATTCTAATTTCAAGTCGCATGTATCTCATCAGAATCCCAGTTTTTTTAATTTATTGGAAAAAAGTGTCTGCGAACATTTTTTGCACCATTTTTGGATGATTCAAAGGGGCTTTGGCCTTTCAAGAGGCTCTGTGCCTCTAAAAGTTAAAGAGCTTTCAAATTTTGGAAATCATCAGAAACTCTGATATCCCACTGTCACACTACTGTTACTTTCTCGGCCTAATTAGCTAACATAGTGTGTTTTAAGTAGTAGGTTCGAGAAAGTAACAAAAGTGTGATAAAGAGATATATGGATTACCGGCCCTCAAAGTACAAATCCTAAATATTTGAATGATACAAACAACGCAAGATATTAGCACTCGATCAAAACCCTTGATTGCGGAATAGGCGGATTTCATTGGTCAGGTTGAGAAAGGATCAACCAATCAAATGCTCTTCGCATTTTTCAAATTTAAGGATTTGTACTCTGAGGTCCGTAATCCAGGTTATAATTACAGTTCATGACTCCTTAAATTTTTTTTCAAATCTGTCGCTTTAAGAAGTCATAGGAGATTAAAAGCGCTTCAAGGGGTTGTGGGTGTGGAATGTTGGAATTGCCAGGGAAAATTGCCCACTTCTCCAGCTGGACTAAAATGGTCTATAAGTTATAGACTATAACGGATATATATAAGAAAATAAATATCCAGAATAGGATATCCATCATGATGCCCGAGTAAATTAAAAATCCTATTCGCCTTCTAAAAGAATAGGGAATACGATTTTAAAGTAAAACGGGCATCATGATCGATATCGAATAAATAAGAACAGACTTTGTGTATTTTAACTAAAATTAATTCAATGGTGAATTTTGCTTGATAAAGAAGAACCGAAAGTACTCGCAAACCAGAAAATGAATATGAGAATAAATGACAAAAAATTACTAGAGACTCAAACTTAAATATAAGTTCTTTATTCATAAACTTCGAATATACTCGGTCAATTTTGATTCAAATTAAATCAAACAAATATGTTTTGGAAAGTATAAAGTTTTTGAATAATTTCCTGAGCCGCTCGTCACAAAACAAATCTTTCTTGGTTTTTGGCACCGAAAGCGGTTAGGCTAAACTTTCTTTAAGTGATAGATGATAACATCGCGATCAAGCGGTGGGTCCTTGGGCTCTCATTTCCCCCTTATCCAATCACAGCATTATATTTTTAGGAATTGTTTTGTTTTCGATATTCCAGAAAATACAAAAAGTTTCTCTTCAACTCTTGCTTTCTTACCACCCACTACCCCTCAAGAAATCACAGCATTTATTTTAGAGATTAATGCATATTTTGTGACTTTTTCGAGTTTTGTAATAATAATACAATTTGCTTCAAGATCCGACAGATTAAAATTATTTTTATTGATTGCCCTAACAGTTTATCTTCACTTGAAATTGCTAGTATTTGACAATAAAATATTTTTTAAGTTTGAATTATCAAGCTGAAATGATTAAAAACTTAAGTCTATTTCAGATAAGAATGGCAAAAATTAGTAGATAATAAATATTATTCACCTACTGTTTTCATTTTATGTTTCAAAAATGATGTAATAGTAATCTAAACTTTTTGTTTCGGTGCTATAACTTACGGGCCTCGGTGCTTTTGACAGATACGGGTATGGCCCATACCATATGTGTTCTTTTCACTGGGTTTATATATTCTTCTCAATATACCATCAAAGTTTTTGTTTCATAATCCAGGCAACTTTTGTAACTGAAGAATTTTCGAATTAAATGCCTTATTTTTTGTTCAAATTTTTTTTTCGTTATTTGGTTCAAATCAACGAGCAACACTCTTTAAACTGGCTACTTTAACTGTTCGCGTAGGTGACAACATATTTTTATATGCAATTTGGAAAATAATATGATATTTTTTTGGGATTTTTGGTCGAAACAATTTGGAAATATTTTTAAAATTTTCCTCATTTCTTGTTCAAAATTTTTCAAACTAATTATTTTTTAATTGCGAATACCACTTTTTATTGTTTTCAAATATGCTCTTGTTTTGTTTTTTTGCTCTTGTTTATACTCTGAATCATAATTTTTGGAACGAAACTACGGTTTGGGAGAAATCCATCGAAGGCCTCATTAATCTAGAATTAAATAAATTGTATCACACCGAAACTTGCCAAATTGGCTGACTCGACCACCGTTAAAAATTTATTTCATTCAACTCATGAAAAAAACTTTCTTTCGATGTGCTAAAATTTCATTTTTTTTCTTTTTTTTTCAAAATTTTTGATTTTGACGTAGAAATTGTATAAAAACAAATTGAATAAATTTTAAACATATATTTTATCTTAATTTAGACACCTTCGATAGCAAACGTGCGTTTTTTGAGTGTTTTTTCAAAAGACGATATAAAGTAAAAATAATCGATCTGAAACAAATCTGATTAAACGAAGTGAGCTCAAAAGTGACAACTTTCTTTCGAGAAAGTTCTAATCCAAAAACTTTAAACTGGCAAAAAGTTTCTCATCTTTGTGTGTTTTACCTGAAATCAATTTAATGATGAATTTTGCTTGATAATGAATAACCGAAATACTCGCAAACCAGAATATGAATATAAGAATAAATGATAAAAAATTACTGGAGACTCAAACTTTGTTTTTTAACTGCAAGTTTAATATATCAATTTTGGTCAAGGGTGACTCACTCGTGCCCCACTAAAAAACGGTAAATATATGTTTTTTATTCATAAACTGCGAATATACTCGGTCAATTTGGCTTCAAATTGAATCAAACAAATATGTTTTGAAAAGTTAAAAACAAATTAAATAAATTTTAAATGGTAGAATGGTTTGACCGGTTCCTAATTAATAAAAAATGAAAAAAATTTATTTTAATTAAGACAGTGTAATAGACACCTTCGATAGCAAACGCTCGTTTTTAAGTGTTTTTTTAAGACGATTTATAAAGTAAAATAATCGATCTGAAAAAAAACAGAGTAAACGAAGTACGCTCAAAAGTGACAACTTTGTTCGAAAAAGTTTTTATTCCAAAATTTTGAAGTGGCAAAAAGTTTCTGATCAAGAGAAAAAAAATAAAAAAAGTGCAAATCTGTCGAATAGCACCGAGGCCCACCAAGTAATTATTGGTTTTTCAATCGACAAAATTTCTGTTCAATATTTTTCATATCAGTAAGACACGTTTTTTCAACACTTCACTATTATTTGAAAGCAACAGAATTTTTCAATTTTTTTTATGGTAATGAGCAAAAAATATGAATAAATTATGAAATTTAATAAATTTGCTTTAATTCAAGACAAATTGTTGTCGTGAAAATCTGTCGCTTTCAAGAAGTCACTTTCAAGGAGTGGATTGATGACGTCACTGGTAGAGCCACGTACGGGCAACATCGCGCAAATTTTCGATTGTGCCATTATCTTGCCACACTCTGCTTGTTCTCTTGCTACCTGCTGATAAAATCACTCTCAAACTCAATTTTTGCTAATTTTCGAAATGTTTAGTATATTGTCGGATTGTAGTTCTTCAGGTTAAGAAAAGGGGTTTGTTTCACTGGGTCGGATAGGTGTAAATCAAAAAGTTGAGAGAGGGAGTGATCGACCTGAGGTTTCTGAAAAAGAACCGTTTTGTTTTGCGACCGATCTCTGTAATTGTGCTGAGACGACTGTTTGGGCCCTTCCAAAATTTTGGACGAAACGCACATAGTACTCTCCTTCTAAACCGGAGCGGAACTTATTCGATGACAAAAGTACCGCTGTTTAGGTCCGAAAAAAAGCCAAATTGAAGGGCTAACCTTAAAAAAACAAGCCTGATAGGGTATTTAACATACGGTATCTTCTATATCGTATATTCTATACCGTACACCTATACCCCTCTCGAATTAAACACCGGGATCAAGCGCGTTTTAGGAGACTACTTTCGAGGAGTCATAGACATGCACAGGGGAGCCAATATTGCCGAAAGTTTTTTGGCAAAAAAATCGGCAATATTGGCACATTCGGCAATATTGGGCACTTTCGAAAATATCGGGCGTTGGAAATGACGTCATACGTCAAACAATTTTTCAATTTTATAAGAAGTTTCACGATAGGTTTGAATGACGTGAATCACCAAAATGCGTAAAATTTAATTCTCCATCAAATGCAATCAACTAAAAGTTGATTAGAGTAGATTTGGGGAAAATAATCCTGTGAGTGACGTCATTCATGACGCATACTAAGTAATTTGAGATATAAATTTCAATAAAAATAGGCGATTTTGGCAAATTCGGCAATATTGGGCACTTTCGGAAATATGGGAACAGTACTTATTTTAGCTCAAAATGTTGATTTTGCGTAGGTTAAATTCCGCAATATCAGCACATTCGGCAATATTGGGCCGGAGCTATTGACGATTTGAAATAAGGAATTTCAAAAGTCAAAAATCGGTTTCAATGGTTAAGGCTATCTTGTAGAGAATTTTTTTGGTCTTTTAAGAGTAAGGAAAATTTTCAAAAAAAAATCGATTTTTCGCTCAAATTTTCGAGATTTACAGGGTGTCATGAAGCCAGTTCTAGCGCCTCGTATGAAGAGTTAAACCGGTAATTTTTAGCAGGTGAAAATTAAGCGTTTTTTAGGAAACCGTTTCATAAACAAAAAAATCCTTAATCATAAAATGACCAGAAAAATTCTCTACAAGATAGCCTTAACACATTGAAACCGATTTTTGAGTTTTGAAATTCCTTATTTCAAATCGTCATTGCCATCCCCCTGTATAAAATTTCAGTATAATAAATCTAATATATATAAATTATATAATTAAAATATTTATGTAAAATTATTAGTTCACTAATTTTCTTCTATTCTGAAAATTATATTAAAAGCCCGAAATTATTAAGCCCGAATTATTATTAAGCCCGAAAAATTTGTAATTTTGACTGTTGACGATGCTAGAGAACAAAAATTTATTTTGTTCTTCCCTCAAACTTATATTTTTGAGAAAATTAGATAATTTTGGTTTTAACAGAGAATTTTAATATCTTTTTTTATTCTGTATGGTTTTTATACATGTATATGAGATTCCAATATTTAGTGAAATTACATTTTATGAACTATTGAAGCTTATTTTTTTAAGATGCATTTTCAACGAAACTAAGAATTCGATCCTTATATAAAGTACCTAATTGTATTTATTCTTTATTGTTGATAATGAACGGGATTCATAAACTGAGAGTGGGTAGCAAATTGCTATATCTTCAATCGAGGGAGAACGAGAATTCTGAGTCAAAGGCGGCGACTTAATCCGAATTAATTCGGCTTTGGAAAACGACTCATCTGATTGCGTTTTTAGATAGCTCAAACTGAGCAAAAATATTAAGTCAATGATAAAATAAAAAAGAATTGGTCCGAATCGGAGATAGATTGATAATATTTGAGCAAAAAATACCTTTTTTAAATTTTATTTTACCTTAATTTTTTAATTATCCATTATTACAATTTTTTAAATTATCCATTATTACAAAAATTTTTATTTTAAAATTATGAAATGAGAAAGTTTTTGGCGATTATTATGCGGATGAGATCCTAAAAATCAACTTTGACTTTTATAAAAAAATTATGTCCAAATTTGAAAATTCTTCTGAGAAATATCTGATAATATTTTTAAAATTACAAAACCACCATTTTGTGCAATTTTAATGTGATCCCAAAATAAGTGACATTAAATAAATTCGATTTTGAACCTTATTCCGATTCCGAAAATGTTGCAATACAATTGAAGAATTCACAATTTTTGCTGAACATTAATATAGCTCGATCAACCACTGAGTCCTAATGATATAAAAATTATGATTGAAATAAAATTAAATGAGCTTCAAATCTGACCCACATATGCAGTTGTTGATCAAATAAAATTAAAAATGGTTAAACTCATCGTCACGCTTTTACACGCATCCCCCCTTCTGAATTGTTCATAATGAACGGGATTTATGGCCCCAGGGTGGTTGGCCATAATAGAAAATTCATTTTTGCAGACCGATAGATTTCAGGACTTTCGTAGAGAATTTATGCATACAATTTGTGATTTCACAAAAATAGAAATAATTTAATGGATAGATTCACATCCTATAATATTTTTTCGATATGATTTAGCGAAAGTTTAGATTCAAACTAGATATTGAATCCTTCAGTGAATACTCGAAGTAAAGTCTTTCTGTAATTTAGTTTTTCATGTATAAACTAAGAGAAAAAAATTATTTATGTGCAAATTTGATGTTTAGGATGTTTTAGGACACCGATTATATGGGGGGGAAACGCCCCCAAACCCCCTAAGTGTGTTCTATGTGGGCTTCGCCCACGTTAGGGGAACCAACTTAAACCCCCAAATAAATTAAAAATGGTTAAACTCATCGTCACGCTTTTACACGCATCCCCCCTTCTGAATTGTTTCATAATGAACGGGATTTATGGCCCCAGGTGGTTGGCATGATAGAAATTTCATTTGCAGACCGATAGATTCAGACTTTCGTGAGAATTTATGCATCACCAATTTGTGATTCAACAAAAATAGATAATTTAATGGATAATAACATCCTATAATATTTTTTCGAATGATTATGCGAAAGTAGATTCAAACTAGACAATGAATCCTTCAGTGATATCGAAAGTAAGTCTTTTTGTAAATTAGTTTATTGTAATTAACTAGAGAAAAAAATATGTCATGCAAATTTGTCATAAATATTACAGAAAAAAACAAAAATACTTTCAGTTTACACGCTGAGATTAGTTAGTGCTCATAAATTATATTAAGCAGTTAGTCTGAAGCATTGAGCTACAGCGGCGACTGCAAATTTTAAAATTCGTAAATTTCATATTATACATTTTAAGTGATACTTTGCGTTGATAACGAAATGACCTTATTTTTATGTGGTTTCTAAGCTTGCGATATACTACAAAATAAGAATCAGGTACGAGATCAGTTTTATTTTAAATCTCTGATTCAGAAGAATATAATTAATTCAAGTCGAGTTATGACAAAGTTACGTAATAGTCAAAAATGATTTACAGAGTTACCCTGTATTATCGTATTAAGATTTTTTGCTTTCTTTGGACTAGCCGATCGAAAATATAACCAAACATTTTAAGCTGAGGAACTAGACGGTGTCAGAATTGCCTGCTTTTTTGTGTGTAACTTTATCATAGTCTATTCAACCAAAAACTAGCTAACACGCCAAACTTATTATGGTCACTTCCGATTTTACGGATTGCAGCCTATTCTGGACCAATGACAAGCCAAGTAAAAAGCTTAATAAGATTTTTTTATCTTCATATGTAAAATATTTTCCGTGCCAAATTTTAAAACATATGATTTTAAATATACAGTATGTACTTTTTTTACTTGCGAAGTGAAAATTGTCCTTCAAGTAATTACGGCCAATAAAAAATAGTAACTAGGTGTATTTTATTTTCAAACCCTTGACATCGGCTAAAGCTTGGCGTTCAAAATAAAATACACCTAGTTATCATTTTTAATTGGCCGTAATTAGCTAAGGACAATTTTCACTTCGCAAGTAAAAAAAGTACATACTATATTGTATTTTTAATAGGCCCTTCAAAATAATGTTTGTCAACCCGAAATTAGGATATGTAAATATGCACGATTTAGGAGCCATTATAAATTATCTCTTTGGACAAATCGAAAAAACTTTCATTTGAGATTTTAATCTCAATTCAAAGAAAAATTGAGTAGATATTTATTGACATTAATTTTATTATAGAAAGTCATGACACTATTTTCACCGCATGTTAAGGTGCTCACCGTGAACACTCTGCAAATATTTGAAAACCTCTTTTATGAGACGGATGCTTTTATTTGTATCTACTCGTATGTATTTTTGTTTGAACCAATTTTTCGGCCATTTTCAAAGAATAAATTTTCGGGCCCTTCTATTCCGACGTGCCGGAAAAAGTTTTTATTCGATGTTACGGCCACTTCAATAATGAAGATGATCCTTGAGTGAATTTTCAATAGGAACGTTTTTCCTACAAAAATTTATTGGGTGTTTCCGTATACATAA
Source organism: Oikopleura vanhoeffeni (assembly GCA_004367855.1). Taxonomy (NCBI): domain Eukaryota; kingdom Metazoa; phylum Chordata; class Appendicularia; order Copelata; family Oikopleuridae; genus Oikopleura; species Oikopleura vanhoeffeni. The sequence goes on along the minus strand of SCLH01000076.1, from coordinate 62,851 downwards.
AGCTCAAATTTGAAGAACGGCTTTTATTGAGTGACAAAATGTATTTGAGGCAATTTCTTGATCAGGATTATTGATAAATCACTCAATTTCCGGTGTCAAAAAATAAAATAATCAAATTGTAGCACGAAAAAATTTTACTTTTTTCGAATTAACATGTTATTTTACAATTTCGAAGAATTGTCAGCAATTGAAATTGTAAATCGGTCTTTGAAATTATCTGAAATTAAGCTTCCTCATTTTTTGAAACGATCAAAACTTTCAAGCTTGATGTAAAAAACTTTCAAAAACCTTTTTTGTGCTCAGAGTAATGTTTTTTAAGACCTGCAACTGAAAAATAATTCAAGAATAATAAGCAGGCTTGTAAAACGGATGGGATTTGCGTGGGTTTTCCATCCCTTTTTTGCGTAGCTTTAAGAAAAATATAGGTGAAAAATGTGGATGAGGTTAGAAAATATAGTCGGGGATGCATCCTTTTACAAGCCTGATAATAAGCTGGCAAAAAATCTACTGCCAGTCTTTTCATGTAAAATTTCTAAAATTTATCAATCAAAATGAATAAGTAACAAACCAAATACCTTCATCGATAAGGAGTTTTCATTTTTAGAGTCTTTTTTTTAGTTTTCGCTGTAAAAAATTAAAAGACAAAAAAACTTTCAGGAGTTGAAAAAAGATTGACAAAAAAATTTATGTAACATGTGACAAAAAAACAAATTTCAATTTTATTTATCAGATGAACTCGAACTTGTTTAAGAATCTAAATTTTCCATAAAAAACGTAGTAGTGAAATTATTGATAAGAAATTGTAATCAAATTTTTTCTCAAAAAATGTTAATTTAAAACATCTNTCAAGGTTACGGACTACAATATACAATTGGAAAAATAAACGTTCACTCAATTCTCACAAAAGATATTTGAGTTTTAAAAACGCCTTATTTTTCCCCAGCACATTACTGGAAGCACTCACAATCCCCTTAAGGCGGTCAACACAAATCATTTATTTAAAAATATACATTAGTCAATACAAAAAATTCAATCCACAGAAATTCGAAAAGAAAGAATTTTAAACAAATTTATTTTTAAATTTAATTAATGATATTTTTTAAAAGCTTATTAGAAGGTATTCTAAAAATTCACCGTTGAAATTTCACGATTGAGTTTCAGTTTTCTTTAATACGCTAAAGGCTTATGTTCCTTTTCGTAATTTTAAGCTAATTTTGACGACAACATAATCCAAATAATTTTATAAACTCTTAGGTGCTGACCTTTAGGATTTCAAAAGATCAACATAATTCAAATTTTAGATATTGATTCATAGCAAGTTGTTGCAATTTTCACTGGTCATTTTCGGCTAATTTTGTTATTTTTGTTTGTTAATGACTCCAAAACAGTTATAACTATTTATTATCGAGTAAATATTAAATAGATAAAACGAATGAAACTTAGATGTATTTCCTTCAATATACCATCAAAGTTATGTTTAACAATCTTGGCAACTTTTGTAACTTTTAAATTTTCGTATTATTGCTTTTTACAAAATTTTGAGTTCGAATTCAACTTTTCGAATTCGTCAAATTTTGAGATATTTTTTGAAAAAGTTCCGAAAATTATCAAAAATTGTCCATATTTTTTGGAATTTTTTTTTTAATGATTTGTTTCGAATCTACGAGAAAAATTCTACAAAATGGCCACTTTAACTTTTCGAGTAGGTGACCACATATTTTTTATATGCTCTTTGAAAAATCATATGTCATTTTTTTGGGATTTTTGGTCGAAAATATTTGGAAATATTTTGAAAATTTTCTCATTTCTTGTTCAAACATTTTTAAACTTATTTTTCTGGAATCACCAGCTGAAATTATTTAGAATGTCACTTAGTGTTTTCAAATATGTCCTGGTTTTGTTTCTTCGCACTTGTTCATACTCCAAATCATAATTTCTTGAACAAAACTACGGTTTGGGAGAAATTCATTAAACCCTCTTAAATCCAGAATTAAAAAAAAATAATTACACCGAAACTTGCCAAATTGGTAAGCCGACCAATCCACCGTTTAAAATTTATTTCACTCAACTCATGTAAAAAAAATATTTTTTTGATATGCCAAAATTTCGTTTTTTTCGTCTTTTTTCAAAATTTAAAATTTTTGTTTTTGACGTAAAAACCGTATCAAAACAAATTGAATAAATTTTAAACGGTAGATGGGTCGGTGTTAACGGTTTCTAATTAATAAAAATAAAAAATAAATTTTAATTTAGACACCTTAACCTTTGTGAGCACAGAGCCACAATAGTGACTCAAGCATACCTAAAATCATCCAAAAAAAGCAAAAAACGGGATCGTAGAATCTTTTCTTTCAAACACATTATAAAGAATTTTGATTAAGTTCTAGAAAAATAATTCAATTTTGTTTCGAATGTTTGGTGCCAGTTTTACAGGGAATTGATTTATTAGGATTCATCGCCTATGTAACATAGGCTATGTTTCACTTCCGGAAAAATTATTTCGGAACTAGACATAAAATACAAATGTGAGATTAGCCAGTTTTTAGGAAAGTATTTTGTGCATGCATAACAGTTAAAATAAAAATTTATTGGTATCTAGGGGCATATTTTTTTTTNAACATATCTCGCACCAACATAAACAATTCTAATTAATAAACAAGAAAAAAGACATTTTAATGTAATTTAGACACCTAAAGTACAAAAGGCGCGTTTTTAGAGGGTTTATTTTTAAGACGATTTATAAAGTAAAAATAATCGATCTGAAAAAAAATATTATACAAAGTGAGCTCAAAAGTTGCAACTTACGTTTGAAATACTTTTCATTCGAAAATTATAAGGCGGCAAAAAGTTTCCCCTGAAGACAAAAAAAATTGAAAAAGTGCAAATTTGNTCTGAAGTGGTGAAAAGTTGACCTTCAAGAGAACGAAAATTGAAAAAGTGTAAATCTGTCTCTAAGCACCGATCCCCTTAAACTATATCGATTATGATCCAAGGCTGCACGATTTGATTTTTTTCTCAGAGAATATTCTTCTGTCTCTGGCAAAAATTTCGTGAGTTACTCGTCTCATTACGAGAAATCGAAAATTGATGCCTATAATTTCGAATGAAACTTTTTACAGTTTCACCAAATTTTATATTTTGTGGTTGGACCGTGGTGAAACAACCCGGGAAACTTTTGCGCATTTAATATTTGGCGCATTTTATACTTGGGAAACACCTACACGCTACTGCAATTCAGACTTTTGAAACCACGTGGTTCAGTAAGTGGAGTCAAAAAACACAAATTTGTGCCATTTATCTAAATTTAGAGTTAAGGTCATACTTTCATGACATCAAGAATCAGATTGATTCAAGATATTTGAAAAATCTTAAAAAATTTTTTAAGTATTTCAAAAAAATTTGGTAGCAAAAAAAAATTTCGAAAAATTTTTGCGGGCGTTTTAGTCCATTTAAAAAAATGAAAAAAAAATTTTCTCGAACGTAAAGTGTGCCATTTTTGAGCTCACTTTGATATCTTTTTTTTTTCAGATCGATTATTTTTACTTTAAAAATCGTCTTTAAAATAAACACTTAAAAACGCGCCTTTTGTACTTTAGGTGTCTAAATACATAAAATTTTTTCTTTTGTTTATTAATTAGAAACTTAAAAAATGGTCTCGATCACCATCGAAAATTATTAAATTTAATTTCATATGATTTCTACGTCAAAATCGAAAATTAAAATTTCCTAAAAAAGACGAAAAAAACGAAATTTTAGCACATCGAAAGAAATATTTATTTCTATGAGTTAAATTTATTAAATTTGCGTGGTGAACAAGTCGGCTTACCAATTAGGCAAGTCTCGGTGAAATAATTTTGATTTAATTTATGATTAAAGAGGCCTAAAGTACATTTCGCGCAAACCGTATTTTCATTCAAAAAAGTAGATTCAGAGTTAAAACAAGAGCGAAGAAACAAACGAGGACATATTTGATAAAAGTTAAAGTAGCCATTGCCAATTTTTTCAGCTAAGGATTTCATAAAAATAAGTTTGAAAGTTTTTGAACAAGAAATGAGGAAAATTTTCAAATATTTCCAAATAGTTTCGACCGAAAATCTCAAAAAATGTGGTATGATTTTTTCAAATATCATATAAAAATGTGGTCAACTACGCAAAAAGTTAAAGTGGCCATTTGAAGAGTTTTTTCGTTGATTTGAAACAAATNTTTAATGTAATTTAGACACCTAAAGTACAAAAGGCGCGTTTTTAGAGTGTTTATTTTAAAGACGATTTTTAAAGTAAAAATAATCGATCTGAAAAAAAAAAATTATACAAAGTGAGCTCAAAAATGGCAACTTACGTTCGAAATACTTTTTATTCGAAAATTATGAGGTGGAAAAAAGTTTCCAATGAAGACAAAAAAAAATTAAAAAGTGCAAATCTGCCAAAATGCACCGACCCCCTTTAAGGCCTCAGTGCATTTTGACAGATACGGATATGGGCTCTTGATGAAAAATTTTTTACTAGGGTTATATATTCTTCTCAATATTATATTGACAATATATCATCAAAGTAATGTTCCATAATCCAGGCAACTTTTGTAACTACAGAAGTTTCAAATTATTGCTTTTTTAGAAAATTTCAAAATGGCCACTTTAACTTTTCGCGTGGGTGACGACAAATTTTTTCTGTGCTATTTGAAAAATCATATGACACTTTTTTTGGATTTTTGGTCGAAACTATTCGGAAATATTTTGAAAATTTTCCTCATTTCTTGTTCAAAATTTTTCAAACTATTTTTATGAAATCGCCGGCTAAAAATATCGGGAATGCCACCTTTTATTGTTTTCAAATATGTCCTCGTTTTGTTTCTTCGCTCTTGCTCATACTCAAATCATAATTTTTTGAATAAAACTTTGGTTTGGGAGGAATCCGTCGAAGCCCTTTTTAATCAATGAATAATAAAATTTTATTCCACTGAAACTTGCCAAATTGATAAGCCGTCTTGACCACCGTTTAAAATATATTTTATTCACCTCATGAAAAAAAATATTTCTTTCGATGTGCTGGAATTTCCGTTTTTCCACTTTTTCAAAATTTTAAATTTTTGATATTGACGTAGCAATCGTATGAAAACTAATTAAAAAAAATTTTAAACGGTGGTCAGGACTTTTTTTTAAAGCTTCTTATTAATAAATAATAGAAGATAAATGTTATTGAATTTATACACCTTCGATAGCAAACGTTTTTTGAGTGTTTTTTCAAAAGACGATTCATATAGTGAAAATAATCGATTTGAAGAAAAAGGGGCAACTTTTGTTCGAAAATGTTTTTATCCGAAAATTCTGAAGTGGCAAAAAGTTTTTCCTCAAGAAAAATAATTCGAAAAAGTGCAAATCTTTCAAAATGCACCGACCTCTTGGCCCTTATTTTCTCTTGATGGGAAAGTTATTGCCACTTCAAAATTTTTGCATAAAAACATTAAAAAACAAGAGATATAGGTTGAAGGTGTCAAAATTTAGATAAAATAATTTTTTTATAGTTATTTAGAAGAAACCGGAAAAACCGGTCTCGACCACCGGATTTAATTTATTTTTAATGCTTTTATACTATTTCTACGTCAAAAAAATCGAAAAAACCCGAAATTTTGGCACATCGTATAAACCTATTTCTTTCATGAGATGAATGAAATTACTTGAATTTGATGGTCGAGACGGTTTAACAATTTAGCAAGTTTAAGTTTAATAAAATTTCTTCATTTTTGATTAACGAGGGCTTCAACCGATTTCTCCCAAACCGTAGTTTTGTTGCAAAAATTATGATTTAGAGTATGGCCAAGAGGGAAGAAACAAACCTAGAAAATATTTGAAAAATATAAAAGGTGGCATTCTTGATATTTTTAGTCAGTGATTCCAAAAAAATTAATTTGAAAATTTTGAACAAGATATGAGGAAAATTTTCAAAATATTTCCAAATAGTTTCGACCAAAAATCCAAATAAAAGTCATATGATTTTTTAAATACCATATAATAAATATGTGATCACCTACGCGAAAAGTTAAAGTTTCCATTTTGAAGAGTGTTTTTTGTATATCTGAAACAAATAACGAAAAAAAATTTGAACAAAAATAAGGCATTTTTTCATAATGTTCGTAACTTTTATCAAAAATTTCTCATAATTTGTCGAATTCTAAAACTTTAATTTGGACCCAAAATTTTCTTAAAAAGCAATAATTCGAAAATTTCCTAGTTTCAAAAATTGCCTGGATTATGAAACAATACTTTGATGGTATATTGAGAAGAATATATAAACCCAGTAAAAAAATTTCATCAATAGCCTATATGATATAGGTTATATCCGTATATGTCAAAATACACCGACCCCCTTAATCAAATCGCTAAGATTTACAAACCATATAAGTCAAAATAAAATAGACATTTCGGAGTACACGGGTTAATAAAAATATACCGTACAAAACAAATCAGAATGTTGCTTGATTGTTCCAAGTTAGCTTTTTAATGTCAAATCACTATTTAAGACAAGGACATGAAGCATGTCATGACATTCGGCATGACATGTCACATGCTGCATTGCACATGCAAAAAAACAAGTTTTCAACTGTAGATTAATTGTATACGCTGGATCACTCAACCGAAAAATAATATTATGTAAAATATAATTCTTCTTTTAGAACCCGATAAAAGAAGACTCAGAGGAGATTGATAATCACTCTATGTCAACAGAGCATTTACGCCAAGAAATCGAATCAAAACTCAGGTAACAAGACTTTTTTTAAATTTTTTAGAAATATGTTACATTTTTACGTCATTCTAAAAACTTGTTATGCCGACGAGTTACAAAAAACATCAGGCAATTGTTACATTGTTAAATCGACTGGCTTGAAATTTCAAATTTCCAAAATTTTATCGATCAAAAATTCTCAAAAAACGAATAATAATTTTTCAGTGATGGCTTTTATTATTTATTTTATTCATACCGAACATTTGTTATGCTGGTTGTGCTCGTCATAGCATATTTAGTTATCACATATTTGGAAAAGGCAAATCTAAGGTAATTAAAAGTTGAATTGTTTGAAAATAGGTGATTTTGTTAGTTATGAAAAATGTGAAAATGGCTGATCTGAATAAGATCTCAAAATAATCACTTAAAAATATATTTAAAATTTTGTTGGCTACGAGTCATAGCCTCCAACAATCTTTCAGCTAGATTATACTTGGTTATTTCTGTTCAATTTTCAAATTAAAAAATAATAAGGAATGCTGCAGTTTGACCTGCAAGATTGATAAAAATATAATCAAACTACAGGGTCAAAACGGCGGAAATCAAGTGTAACCAGTTTGGAAAAAAGAAGGGAAAAACCTTACACCCTGTATATTTCTTAAAGAACTTGATTTCAAATTTATTTTCAAAATCTGTTCGATATCATTTGAATGTTAATTTTTCACGTTCACAAATTGTATTTTATGTTAATGTGAAAAAACTGCCGAATCTTAACCAGGCTATTTAATCAAGATTTATTAACCCCTGGAGGTGAATTTTGGTGTGTTATAAAATATAAAAAATGTAATGAACTTTAGGTACCTACAGCTGCTAGCCAGAGATGACTTATTTTCCTCATGATCGTATGAAATTACCAGTTTTTTGCATAAAACACCTTGTCCAAGCGAGTTTTTGCCTACTTTATGTATTTTAATAATGGCTCATCGTGCTTGATTGGGTTAAATAACCAATTATTTTTTCTTTTCTATTTCAGGAACTTTATGGTGGAAGACTATTTTAGCGAAAGTATGGGTGCTTACTTGCGAGATTGTCGATGTAACAATTTCGAAAATTTATATTGAGCATGTTTTTGACTGTACTGTAAATAAAAAACTTCGAATTATAATAAAGAAACTAGAACTAATGAGTGCTAAATGTTGGAAATTAGCAAGCAATTTGAAGTGGCTTTTATTTGTTACATGACAAGTTATTCGAAATAATATATTATATATTCGGTTCATCTACTCTTTACGGTTTCATTGAACACAACACAGTACGTGAATTGTTCACTGTCGAGAAATACAGTGCTTGTGAATCAGCGTTAGATTTGTGTTCTTCATCAGGAAAAAACATTGACATTGCATACAATTGTGATGTTTTTTTAGGGGTTGTACTCCAGTTGTACGGCAAGAATTTCTCGAGCTCATATTTTTAATTTTCGGTCAAACTCCCAAAAAATTAAAAAAAATAAATTTTCCATTGTTGTTAAAAATACAATTTTCGATTTTAAGGCGATCAAAACAATTTGAAGAATGCGAATTTTATAATAAAATTTTTATTCGGAATTCGAGAATTTAAACGAGCTATCGTTTTCTATCATTTTGTTAGGAAAGCAAAATGACAGCCAATCAGAGACGCGTATTTAACCAACGCTATTAGCGGTGGGCCCCAAGTGGCGAGTATAAGTTATTTATAAAATAACTTTCTATGCTCGTAAAACTTATTTAATTTTGAGTACGTTATCAAAATCTCTCTTTGACAAATTAAGCGCTCTGATCATACATCGTCTGATATCCCTTTATCACCTTTTGGTTAGAATGCGTAGCCACAACGTTAAAATCACACGTTAAAAGGAGTAGTGGCTACGCATTCTAACCAAAATGTGATAAAGGGATATTCGCTGAAGTACCATAAATTAAGTCAATACGATGAACAAAAAAATTATTTGCGATGAATTCAGGTATCAAAAGGTTCTTGGCTGATTACAATGGAAATGTGATGAAAAACGATTAGAACACAAATAATAAGAGATTTTTAAAAGCATTAATAAGTTTTTTACCTTATCATTTTCACCTTATCAAATTTTGCATGATTTTCTTTTCTCCTCCCGCTGACAAATTACCAATATGCAGAATTTGAAAACAATTTCTTTGAACTTATAAAGAATGTTAAGCTTCAAATATTAGTACAGAAACTCCTATGACTGTTAGTACCCTTCAGAATTAACAAGCTGTAAGCAAAAAAACAAATTGGTTATATTTGTGGACCATATTTGCGTAATAACTTGAATAACTCATTCAAATCCTGTATTTTTTGTTCGACTTTAATTCTAAGAGGCTTGTCCATTTTTATAACTTAATTGTATACCACCAAAGAATAATGATGCAATACTCATCTGATGATCTCAAGTTCATTATGAAATGAATTAAGTTGAATTTATTAGTCTAAACTAAACTATTAAAAAATGACTGCAAATTTGGTTCCATGAAATTTTATGAATTACATTTATACAGAGGGGGCTTTATAAATTCGGCCGTATTGGCACATTCGGCAATATTGGGCACTTTCGGCGATATGGGAACAAAAATGAAAAATTAGTTCAAAAAATGAAAAACGCGTAGGCGTTGGAAATGACCTCATATATGTGAAATAATTTTTTCAATTTTACAAGGAGTTTCACGATAGGTTTGAATGACGTGAATCACCAAAATGCGTAGAATGCAATTATCAATCAAACGCAATCAATTAAAAGTTTATTAGAGTAGATTAAGGAAAAATAATCCTGTAAGTGACGTCATTCATGACGCATACTAAGTAATTTGATATATAAATAACAAAAAATCGGCGATTTCGGCAATATTAGAAACTTTCGGCATATCCCTTTATTGCCCTCTCCCAAAGATTTGGTCCGTCAAAACACGGGGGTGAGAAAACAACGGGGTTTCAAAAACGAATCAGCCGATAAGGTTCTTAGGCAGCTCAAACTGTGCACAAATAATATCTAGTCCATAATACAGAATAAGAATTGGTCCGAATCAGACCATTGTTTCTTTTTTTTAACAAAAACTAATAATTAAACAATTTCAGTAATCTTAGAAAAAATATAAAAACATTGGTCCTATTTAAAACAATTTTTAATGTGTATATTATATTAATGTGTTATATTAATTAAATAATTGTGCTCAGTTTGAGCTATCTAAGAACTAAATTGGATGACTCGCTTTCAAATGACGCGTCGTTTTCCCACCCCCGTGTTTTTGAGGGACTAAATCTTTGGGTGAGGCCAATAAAGGGATATTGGAACAGGAATTATTTTAACTAAAAATGTTGATTTTGCGCAGGTTAAATTCGGCAATATCAGCACATTCGGCAATATTGGGCCGGAGCAATTGGGGCCCCCTGTATTAAGTTTTACTCTAAATTCAAACACTTCAAACCATGTTGGTGCTAATCAGAAAACATAACGAGAAATAGTTGAATTCCCATGGCTTCTAAATGCGCAAGAACATCGAAAATCTCACAAAATTCTTTCAGCTTTTATATCATATATGAAAAAAAACTTGAATAAATTTTTTTTGTTAAATTGTGTGAGAAGTTATTTGAAAATTTAAAGAAAAAATGTGTTGGTTTTTGAAATACCGGAATTCATGTCTGAAGCAGGAATCGGATTTTTTCAAAATTTGACCAGGTTGAGTCGGGTCGATTTTTTTTCTGAAATTTTCCAGGTCGGGTCGAACGCCGACCCAAGTACTTTTTCGATCCGGGTCGGGTCGAAGGTCGGTAGAATTTTGTTCGAGGAAAATTAAAAGGGGAGTGGGTTCGCGTTAAAAAGGAAATTGGCTCGATATTAAAGAGGGAGTGGGCTCGATATTAAGAGGGAAATGGGCTCGATATTAAGAGGGAGTTGGCTCGAGTTTTAAGGGGACTGGGCTCGAGTGAGAGGGGAAGTGGGCTCGAGTTAAAGGGAAAGTGGGCTCGAGTTAAAGTTCGAGTGGGCTCGAGTTTGAGTGGATTGTTAGGGTTTCCACAAATCGATTTTTGCCAAAAATCGACTACTTAGGGTTGATTTTCCACATATACTAGTTTGTGTGAAATATTATTGAGCGTCTTTTGGTATGAATATTATTTTTCAAAAATCAATATTTACCCAAAAAAATGATAATTTAGTTTGAAAATCGTATTTTTCGCCAAAATAAGGGGTTTTTTGCCTCCCAAACTCGCTAGCACGCCTTAACAAGTGAGATTTATTCTGAATTATAGAGACATCAATTTCAGTGATGATAAAGGTAGTCACTGAGGTTGTTTTACCTTGTTTTTATGAAAAATTTTTGAAAGGTGGGTTCAAAAAAAATCGTAAACTATTACGAAGAGTTTAGTTTGAAAAAATTTCAAAAATAAATTTTGCAAGCGTTTTAGCTTATTTGAAGAAAAATTAAGAAATTTTCATAATTTTTCTCGATTTTTTAAAATTTTTGTAAGTTACCTAAAAAACTCGAAAAAAATTTGAAAACTTTGAATCTTGGGTCGTTTTTGACGCTTGAGAAAGGATTTTGTGTTTTTTATTCAAATTTGTTAAAAAATGAGATTAAAATCGGCCAAAGACCCATAAAGAGGAATATTACATCTTAATTAAATTTTGATAAAAAATGAACCCCAAATCTGCCGAAGGCCAATTGAGGGGGATATTACATTTTACCTTAAATTTTGTTGAAAAATGAGCCCCATATCGGCCGAAGGCCGAAAAAGTGGAATATTACAATTTAAATATAATTTCGATGAAAAATGAACCCAATATCGGCCGAAGGCCGATAAAGGGGGATATTATATTTTCAATTTAATTTTGATGAAAAATGAACCCCAAATCGGCCGAAGGCCGATGAAGGTGGATATTACAATTTTAATTTAATTCCTTTGAAAAATGAACCCAATAGCGGCCGAAGGCCGATAAAGGGGGATATTACATTTATAATTAAATTTTGTTGAAAAATGAGCCCCAAATCGGCCGAAGGCCGATAAAGGGGAATATCACATTTTTAATTTAATTTCGATTAAAAATTGACCCCAAATCGGCCGTTTTTTATAAAATTTGTTAATTTTCTGTCAATAATGAATAAAAAACATGATCCTTTTTTATCGGCCGATTTGGGGATAATTTCCTAACAAATTTAAATTTGAAAATAAAATCCCCCTTTAGCGGCCTTCGGCCGATTTGGGGCTAATTTTTCAACTTAATTAAATTACAAATATAATATCTCCCTTCTTCGGCCTTCGGCCGATTTGGTGCTAATTTTTCAACAAAGTCAAATTAAAATTTTTTATTTTTTAACAAAATTTAAATTTTTTAACAAAACTTCAATTTTTGAACAGAATTTTCAAGTTTTAAACAGAATTTTTAATTTTGCTATACTGAACATAATTTTAGTTTTTTTTATAAAAATTTCAAATTTTTTTGTAAAGTTTTCGAAATTTTCACTTTTTAATGTAAAATTTAGCGAGTTAGAAAGTCGACTTCTATTCCAGGTCCGATCGGTGCCGAGAATTCTAACCTGGCGACCTTGCAAATCCGCTCTCTGATGATATCTATATATTTTAGAAATATTCACAAATTAATAATAATAAAATGATCGATTTAAAGTCCCAACTACATAAAAAATTATGTTTTTCAGAAAAATGTTTGCGGGTCGGAAGGTCGGCGATTTTTCCAGGTCGGGTCGGGTCGAATCGGCACTAACCCCACCTGACCCGACCTGCGTTCCGGATCGAAATTACCGACCCGGAAAATCCGATCCCTGGTCGGAAGTTGCCTATTTAACGAAACCCAGTCCCTTCATAAATATATTTTATCTTATTTATGAAACAAGAACACATCCGCTATTATACAATACTAATAAATTTTTATTAATAATGAAAGTGATTCCGAGCGGTGCGTAGGTTGAAGCACTTAACCCGTGTGAGCACAGAAAAAAAAGTTCCGCCAAGGCACCGAACCCTATTCTTAGGGTGACTGTCAATCCGCTTATTACAGAAAGCCCAAGGTAGTTAGAGTTTCATTTTTTGCCATAAGGAAGTTCAAACGATATATTTTGGCATCCGACATTGATATTCTAGAATTTGATTTTAGTTCTAGAAAATTCACTGATAAGAGCAAGGTACAGCATATCAGTGATACAAGCTCACGTGGTGTTCACAATTATTTTGGTATTGGAATGGATGCCATGATCTGACTATCTGTATGTTTTTTCTGATTTGATTTATATATAATCAATCAGAAATTATTTTTAAATAGGTTAAAATTTCGATGAAAAATCACAATTTTTCATAAAAATGTTATTTTTCCGCTATAAAAGCAGATAAGTACTTCTTGATATTATTTCTGGTCGATATACTAATCAAGTGACTCTCGTGGACAATATTTAATTTGTCCGATTAATTTTTTTAATAATTAAAATATTTTCGTGAAATACTTAAAATTGAAAATTTTGAAATATCACTTTTGAAAAAAAATATCTGTTCCTGTATACTAATTAATCTTGTTTTGAGTGTCAACCCATGGACAAAACACTTTCCTAAAAACTGGCAATTTTCATATTTTAATTGGGCAATAGGTCGCATTTATTTTTTAGAGGTAAAAGATTGGAAAAAATCTCAAAAAATCAACCTCCGTAAAATTTGAACAAAATTTCCAAAAAAAAAATAAGTCACTTTTTTGAAATCCTTGCAAAATCTTTATAATGTATTTCGAAGGAGACAATCTATACAGGTTTTTTTATTGCATATTTTAGATGATTTTTAAATAGCAGTCACCTATATATAGGTGTTGTGCTCACACGGGTTAACATGGCGCTATTATGATAAATGTTATTAGATGCTCTGACTTACGCACCGCTCTGAACCACTTCCATTATCAGTATTGTACCATGTTTTTCGACCATAATAAGATCATAATTTTTTTGGTAACTTGAAATATAATATTAAAGGCAGTGTGCCACCTTCGACTGCCTGCCTAGTAGGAAGTTCCCACATGGATTTAATTTGAAGGATCACTCAAATTTCAGCCAGAGAAAAAATCTGCACTTATTGCACATTTTGCTGTCATCTGATTGTTCAACCGTATTTTCGCAGTGTTTGCTGAATCCCCTCTCAAGTTCATAAGGACCTTATTTGTTTTCATCTGCTTGATAAACAGTGAAATTTACTTAGTTCACGCTCATCACCTTAGAATATTATTTTCAAAATTTAAATTCTTGTTTGTGATCCGGTTGACATTTTTCTGTTCTTTGGCAGATTCTACGTTTTATGGAATTGCAAATAATAAATCAAAATTTTGATCAAACATAAAATAAGACCAACTCTATCAGTACCTCATTAGCAAAAAAATAACAAAATGACATTCCAAACTTTTTCAAGAGAGAAACTAGCGATTAAGAATTCAAGAATCCGGCAATTTTTAGGAGAATTATTAGGTTAGTAATGAAGTACTATGAAATAAGATGATTAGAAATTTTTTTTATCAAAAATACATGCTTCATTGTGTTTCTATTAAAATTTATTATTCTTAATTCCCATGGTCGAAATCAGAAAGTTTGGCGACCAGGAAACTTCAAAGGCCAAAAATTAATAGTTATATATTCCAAAAACTACACCCCAAATTTTTTTCATTAAAAAATTTAACCTCGCACAGAGCTTGAATCTGGCAAAGCCATTATTTCCTCCTGATCTGATTCGAGAATTTTTTTAATCTTATGAAAAATAGTGACTTTAACCTATCCTTGGTCGCGTATGCAAGTCGAAATTCGAAATATTATATGCAAGCTTATATTTTTGAAAAAATATTTCAACTGATCAGATGTGTAGTTGTTGAGAAAATTAGTCTTCATTTTCGTTCTTCTAAGTCTCCTAGTTGTCGAACTTTAGATCCGAAAAATTCAAGATTAACATCATTTTGATTTTTTGGAACCAAACGAAGCCTGGAAATAAATTTCATTGAAATCAAATTGCAAACTATATTGTCAAATTATTGATTGTTCGATGACATAAACAACCCAATTTTAATTCAAGGTATATATTTTGTTCTATTTGGGCTGACTAATCAACTTTTGACCTATGATTCTTTCAGACAATTCAAAAGTTCCAACTCAAAAAAGAGTTTTCTTACTTTGCGTAAAATTTGAGGTTTTTAAATTTGTGAATTTTGTTTCGAATTTAAATTTCAAATTTCGGGTTAATGCATATGATTTCAGACTATTCGGAAATACTAGATGCTGATCAGTCAATGTTAAATCCTTTCTAGAATAGAAAGAAGAGGTCTAAGAAGAGGTCTCTAGGCAGGTATTTGCGCTTTCGCGTTTTGCCCGTATTTTCAACGTTATTGGTCAACGACCTGATTTTTTTCAGTTAATCAAACTTGGAATTTTCAAGTAAAGAAAAACTTGGAATACAAATAAAGCATTAATATAAACATAAACATCCGATGCATATAATATGCGCTTTCTTTTTGAACCATTGTTTTCAGGATCATTTATATTAGCTGTTGTTGGTATTGGGGCTGCTCATCAAACATCATTGGCTGTCGGAGGTCAATCTTCCACACATGGAGCAGTTTCAGGAAGAGTTAAATTCTGTCATAAATAGCTGCCATAATTTATTTTGATAAACTGTTACAAGTTTTTCGTTTTTTTTAGGCGGATGTCATTTTATTTCTGCTTCACCGTCCTCGAACTCTAGCTGGTACAAACTCCCTAACTGGTTTCAAGTTTTGAAGGTATTCTTTAACGTTTGCTCATATTTAAAGGCGAGTTGTCAAAACACTCAATTTACTTTTTATACTTCTCAAGTTTGTTTTCATAGATTTACTCGAATTATTATGGTATTTAAAATATCAACAATATCAAACAAGCTAAAAACTGAAACCGAACTAGTACAACTGTTTTGGATAGGTTTTTGTACCAGCTAAAAAACGAGGATTGTATTTTTTAATTTTTTGCACATTACGACATAATCATTGATAAAGATTATTTTATTAAGTGACAATCATATGGATTAACGGACCTCAGAGTACAAATCCTAACTATTTGAAAAATGCGAAATCTGAGCATTTGATTGGTTGATCCTTACCTAATCTGACCAATGGAATCGGCCTACTCCTTAATCAACGGTTTTGATTGGGTGCTAATATCTTGCGTTGTTTGTATCATTAAAATAGTTAGGATTTGTACTCTGAGGTCTGTTGATCCATATATCCCTTTATTACACTTTTGCTTAGCATACTATGCTACAAGACCTGCTATAATTTCTGAAAAAAATCAGTATGAAGGAATTTTTTGCTCGTCTTGGACAGCCTAAGTTGACACCGAATTTAGTATAATTCTTGACTTTCTGATTTTTTAACATCTTTAAAGGCGCAATGGGTGTCGCACTCGGTATCTATTCTGGTGCTTCTGCATCTGGAGGCCATTGTAATCCAGCTGTAACCATGGGCTTCTTAGCCCTAGGAAAAATGGGAAAAGGATTTTTGGATAATATTTTTGGAACATTGATTTACTTTTGCGCCCAGTTTCTTGGCATGTTTGCTGCTGCTGTAGTATCTTATGCTATTTATTATAGTGGAGAACAAGCTGAAATTGCAAAATATTATTTAACCAATGGATTTAATCAATTGACAGACACGCAAGCAGAAAGTTTAATTTGTCTTTATTGTACTTGTCCCACAAACGATTATGTGAATAATCAGGTAAATTATCATCACGAATAAGTCACTATTTGTTGTTATTTAACTCATGTGCTCAGACCTTCCCGATTGGCACTGAGTGGTAATTTAGCGCGCCTTTATTAAAGTAAATTAACACGAATTTTATTAAATTGATAATGCCTCAATTTTTCACAGTTTTTTATTTTTGGTCTGGGAAATAAATTTTCCAACTTTTCTGGTTTTTTTTATTTAGCGATTTGGTTTAGTTTAAATTGTAATTTTCAGAAAAATAACATAAGTTTGACAACTTGAAAAATATTTGTTTTGTAATTTTAAAGACTTTTCTTTGTGGGTTATCTAAATTGTTGGAATCAAAATGCGACCACTAATTAAAACTTTAATTTTTAACCTCAATGTCGAAAGTTTTAAATTTCTAGACTCTGCCTCAGTTTGTTGTTGAATTTCAAATTTGGAATAAACGAATTTTGTTCCATAATGAAATTTATTTATTATTCGAAGTTGTTAAGGGGGGTATACGACTCTGATTTAATAAAGACCTTAGACCTTAAAAATGCTCCAAATTGATACGGGGTGATAATTAAGTGTACTAAGAAACCAATCATCAAAATAAATTTAAACAATTTTCGCATTTTTTCGATTTTTTTCTTTAGAAAAGTGTTTTTTAAAAGATGATGTTTAAAAAATAACGTTTGCTCGAATTTTGACCACTAAAACTTCAAAATATCGCCTTGACGTCAGCCAACTTTCTCATCAATGTTTTACTGGCTTTCTTTTGAGCATACTTTCGAAAAAATCGAAGCACTTTTTTTTCGGAAATTTTTTTGAAAATGACCAAAAAAATCATATTTCGAGTTTCAGCTTTAAATTGCAGAAAAAAGCCCGGGAGAGTCCCTTACAATTGTTCTTAGGAATACTTGATAAAAATTTNGATATATTTGAGGGTAAAATATTGTCAAAAAAATTTGGTTGTTTTTTCGATGACTCCCGGTTTGATCGAAAGTCAGGTAAAATTTTACTTTTATGAGTTCCTTTATTTATGAAGGTGGATTAAGAAGTAAAATGAATTTAAAAAGGTGGCATTTTCGATAAATGGTCACTTCCTGTTCAGTTGTCGTAAAACTTAGTTTTATTACTCATTTAATACGCAGAACTGGATTCGAAAGTGAAATAATTGACAAAAAAATTGTGTCATTCACTATTGACATTTACAATTGCAAATTCTAGATTTTTAAATTGTTACACTACTGCAATACCCACTTTTCAAATTATTTCAAAAACTTTGGTTTTAATCACAGTATGTGTTTTTCTTACTTGCGAAATGAAAATTACCATTAAGGTGATAAGTTATCACTGATAACGGCAGATTAAAAATGGTAACTAGGTCGGTTTTATTTTGAAAGCCAAGCTAAAGCCGATTTCGAGGGTTCGAAAATATAATCCACCTACATGTTGTTACCATTTTTATTGGCCGTAATTTCCGAAATGACTATTTTCATGCTTTTTTTGGAGGTGAACAGGAAACATTAAAATTCCTATAATAAATTGAAATAAAAAATAAAGTAGGGTTATCAACTCTCGAAAAAAAATTTTGCCCGAGCGAATTTTTCAAATACTGCTCTGTGATTGGGTAACGTTTTTACAGCCGTTTGCGCCGTATTTGAGTGAAATGAATATAACGAGCGGGTGCCCAGTAAAATTTGACGACCGATGAAAAAAAAAAAAACTCAAAAAAAGTTAAATTAACCTTTAAAAATGATAAGATAAACTTTCATGACGTCATTTGTGACGTAACAAAATTTAACCCCTAAGGTGCATCAAATTGCATATACATTATAATAATTGTGATTCCACAATTAACTACTTCATGAAATTTATAGAGAAAGTATAACATGAAATAAGAATTTGGGGTAGAATTGTACGAGAAAATTTTTGGTGATATTTTGGGTGACTCATCACTCCCGGTTACCCGGAAGTAAAGCTTAATTCTTCATTTTATCAGTAATATAATACACAGAAGTGGCCTTTAGGATTAAATCTCATGAAGAAATTTTTGGTGATATTTTGGTGACGTTTTCAATTGGTCATCACTTCCGGTTTACCGGAAGTGAAGTTAAATTCTTGATTTTATCAGTAATATTAAACATAGACGTGGAGTTTGGAATGAAATCTTATGTAAAAAATTTTGGTGATATTTTCGATGAATCATCACTTCCAGTTCACCGGAAGTGAATATTAATTCTTCATCCTTCAAAAAATGTAAGTATAGACTATGAATAATATTCTATTATAGATTTCACTGGACAATCATCATTTAGATATATTTCCAAATGTTCATTACTTTTAGTTAAACCGGAAGTGATAACTCATCAAAAATATTATCAAAATTTTTTTCGATTAATTTTACCCCCAAATTCATCCGAATCTACATTATAACTAATCAAATTAAGATTTTAGTTTCACTTCCGGTAAAACCTTAACCCTAAAACTTCACAAATTTCAATTCGGTTCCAAAAAATAATTGAATTTTTTTTCAAATGTTTAGTCCCAGTATTACGGGGAGTTGATTTATTAGGATTATTCGCCTATGTTTCACTTCCAGAAAAATTATTTCGGAACAAGACATAAAATACAAATGTGAGATTAGCCAGTTTTTAGGAAAGCATTTTGTGCACTTTCTGGGAACAATTTTTAAAGTGATGTTCCCAGTCATTCTTTTTCAATTTATAATGAATTATTAAAATATGATAATATTGAACTCGAATTATCTCGGATCTAGAACGAGTATCAAAGGCAACTACTAAATTGTCACTTTTTTTTTCGTCCGCAAATTGTCACNGTGCATTTCCAAAGTTGACCTTCAACCCTACGTACCAGATGTTGTCATTGTTGAGAAAGGAGAAGGCAGAACAACAAAATAATGGAGGAGATTCAGACATTAATTTTTCTAAAATCGTGACTTCCTGAAAATAACCCTGCAATTTTCGCGTCTTTTAATCTACACAGGTGTTTTCCGAATAAAAAACACCTGACACAATTTATTCAAATCACTTGTAGAGAATAAAAATCTTACTGAAAGACGTCGAACAATTAAAATGAGCAGATTCAGATAAAATTTTGGCCTACCAAGTGACTTCCTCAGAAGTCAAGCATTACTGTCTCTACGTCCTTACGGTGTTTTTCGAAAATAGCCCTGAAGTGTGAAGGGGGTTAGCCAAATTGTTTTACATGTAAAAAAGCTAATGAAATAATATAAATATGTTTAAGCATTCCGTGCATTATCTGTTTATTGTAGTTGCCGGATAGATTCCGTGATCGTCCTCAAAATCAAAGACAAATCAAACGAAAAAAGTCACATTGCTGTAAGAAGATATCTATAATGAAATTTACCTCATATATCATATATTTCTCGTTTCTGGATTTAAATATCCCCTTTACACTAATGCAAATATTAGCACGCTATAATAGAATTTTACCGTATAATTATCTATCGGAGCGCGTAGATTGTACAGTAATGTGGGCGAAGGAAGCTACTATCTGAAATATTTCCCGTTCTGATCGTCACTGGATAGTATATGCCCAGTCACTTGAAGTCGCCGGCGTATTGTCCGGGATAGTTTCCATCTCACGTTGGCTACGAACCTCCAACAATATTTGCCTGTATAATGCCGCATTTCGCCAGACATAAGAAAAATACAAATTCAATGGTTGAATCTTCTACCCTGTACATTTTCCGTGAAATTTTAAAGCAAGAAATTCAATTATTACTGCTTCACCTGAGGATTTGACATATGAGTTTTAAACTCAAAATTGCTGGAGAATATTCCCCTTTCACACTTGCTTAAGACCTCGGCCCTGTGTGGTACTAGCTGCCAAAACTAGCACTCAACTTATCATACCCATTTTGCACTGTACGTTACACACAGGGCCAAGACTCTTAATTAGCAAAAGTACGTGAAAGGCGAATATATTAGTTTTTCTTAAAAGAAACATTTTAGACGTCGATTTTTATGTCCTCTCACGTAAAGCCAGGGCAAAAACGAAAATACGAGCTATAGCACTTTTCTGTAACAGTAACTCAAGCCGAGTTATCAAATGGAACGAGAACAAACGGGAACCGTTCCGTTCCGTGTGGAACGACGGAACGGGTTTCGCGAAATGAACGGAACGCGACCCCCGTTCCTTCGAATCCCAGCGTTCTGTTTATTTTTTTTTCAACATTCCAGATTCACAATTTTCTATAAATATTCCTATATTTTTACATTTTCATTTACACGTTTCGAAATGAACGAAGAGACGACAATCAAATCAGAAAGAGGTGACCTTTTATTCTTTCAAGGTTATATTGCAGTATCAAAGACCTGTCCTAGTGTAATTTTATGTTGATCATCATAGCTGTTGACCGTCACACGGTGTTCTTTTAGGGGTGTATGGGATTTTATAAATTATTATTATGGATCTTAATAAAATAAGGGGGATCAACATCGAGAATAGCACTTTTTATCACCTGGGCGAAATTTTTTAATTCCTGCCTCGTGAATTCGTTTATACATTTTTTTTCCCCTTTACCTTTTAGAAGGACTGTTACAGTGGAGCGTGTTTAACAGCGAAATTTATCATGTATGGCCGTTAAAAAATTTGAAAAAAAATATATTTTTTCCATCCCAAAAATGTAAAAAAGACCTTTTTACTAAGAATTGTGACGCTCAAAAAATTTGCGTTCAAAGGTACATTCATACGCTAATAGAAATATTATTTTTGAGTTTTTCACTATTTCTTAAAACCTTTCAATTTCAAATGCAGACTTAAATTTTTTAATAACATTTGATAAGATTTTGTATAGAAAGAATATAAAGGTACATTGCTATTAGTTAAGTATCCTAAATATTTTCAAAAATATATCATATAAAAATAGCTATAGATCAATTTATCCAAACGAGACGTTTTGAACGCGGACGACAAGGTCCGATGACGTAACGCGGAACGCAAAAAAATAAACGGAACGCGTTCCATTGTATACTCTGCGCCAGTTATATCCCATATGGGATTCCCCTAGCACAGGTTTCCATGATTCACCACAAGCTACTTTACAGTGAAAATTGACCTGTCAAATCATTTTTTTAAATCGAAATCCGTAAATAATAATCGTTTTAAATTTAAGTTAAAATGAACGAAGCAAAAATTCTTACATATGAGCCACAAAAAACTATAATGATCTTTTACATTTGAAATTCATGGCATTTTAACATCGGCGCTATCCACGCCGGAGTATATATCACCGAGCTAAACATCCTTGGCGTTTCCCTAATTTTACAACTGTATATTTAAACTTGTATTCTTCGAATAAAATTTAATTGTGGTATAATATTTTCGTGCGTCAAAACTGGTCAAATGGCCCACTACAAAAAATTTCTGAAATAAACTATCCAGGATGTATATCTTTTGGTAGTCCGATTCAAATTTTCAAATAGATTTGTAACTTGAGTTTTAAAAGTCGTCTAAAAGATTAATAACAACTGTTTTTTTATTTTATTATCTTTATTATTTGACAAATTCGAAAAGGTTCAGTTTTTATCAGATGAGCATTTTAGTTTTATACAAATCGACAAATCTTCCTCATCTTCCGGCTGCCGAAAAGTAAATATAGCTTGCAATTTTATGCCCACGAGAAATTTACTATTTGGTGATTCACACAAGTTAAGGATAAATTATCGAAATAAACTTCACAGCCTCTGATGATTCTATAAAGAGGTAGACAGTTCGGGCTCAGCGGCTTTCGGCGTTCGAAAAACGCGATACGACAAAACTAATTATTCAAATCTCGGTTTTGGTGTCCGAAAAAACTCATAATTAACATGTTTGAAAAAAATTGAATTTTTTTTGGAGAAGGCCTTAATTAATCAGTCAGTATAGATACAAACCGAAACATTTTTTTACTCGAAAACCATTGACTGTTTAGTATAATTCTGAAACAAAAAATTCAAAAACTCTTGAATTTCAAAATGTTTTAACAAGAATTTGACAAGTGAACCCTTGAAGTCACCTATTATTGTCAGTAAGTATACAAACGAACCGCTTTTTGTCACCCGAATACCCATGATGTTTTAAGTGGACTTACTGAAACAGAAAAGATGCTGCTTTAACTCAATAACAAAACGATTGCTGAATCCTTTTTGCCGAAGAAGAAATTTATTTTATGGACAATTTTAATTAAAAATTTTATGATTTATGCGCTCTAGCCGTTTTTTTCATCATCTCACTCATTTTTTGGCACTTCAATTGTTCAAGCTTAACATATAAATCCTGGCCTGTAGTTATACATTTGGACAACATAAAATATACCAACTGATCGTCTTGGATTGCGATGTTGTTAAAGGAATTCAATCCCAGCACTATAGCTTCGAATGCCCCAAAGTTTATGCATACAAGATACCAAATTTGGTTCTGCAGCCAAGCAAAAACTTGCGAGCGTTCATAATACAAGTATTTAGGTTTTATTATCAGGACTGTTTAACTACAGTATTTAAAACTAAGAATCAACTCCACACCCCTTACAGGGATCCACGTTCCTACATTTTCTGCATTTATGTGTGCAAAGTACAATACAATACTTACATGAACTTAATTCTGATTGAGTACTTAAATGTTAATTAATCTCCGCCCTAGGTTTAAGGCGCGAATTAATTTCATAGTACTCAATCAGAATTAAAGATCATAACAGTATTATGGCTTTTGCCCATTATTATGGACGGCCTGAAAGTGTACACTAGAATCGAGACATAGATGAAGGTGACATTCTAGGAGAGAGGGCTGGATTTAAGGGGTTATGCTAATAATTTTGGCATTACAGGCTTCTACAGACTAACAATAACGATAAAGACCATTACGAACATAGAATCGGAAAGATATTCTATCTTGATAAAATTACTTACACTTGGCTACAACTTTTAGCCAACCCATCAACCCGCAGGTTAAAGACGATAGCTTATGTATTTTTAAAAAACAAGGTTTTCGAGCTTATATATCCCCTGTTACCTATTCGATTCTTGCTTCCTACGCTAGACTAACAATTTTTATCCCCCTGATTACTGAAGTGATGTTTATTGTGCCATCGTTTTTTTGGTCTTGTCACACCGTGCGTCTTCGGAATTTCGGCCCCCCCCCTCGTTGACGACAAAAATTAAATACAGGAACCCTCGTCTCCTAGATTTTTACTCAAACAGTATTTGCTTTGAAACAGCGGAGTTTTAAGTTGAAAAAGAAATTATGCTCACTTGACAAAAAATCACTAATTAGAGGACTCATAAATTGAATAAATATATTTACATAACACTCAAAAGTGCCGAACTCGAAATTAGAAAGATATCAACATTAAAAGTGCAGTGAAATTGCTGGTGATGATGGTACTGTGTAAATAAATTCAGTTGAGGTCATTTTAGCGCTGAAATTTGGGCCTTTTTTGGATTTCACATCAAAATCTAAATATAACAAAAATAAAAATCAAATTTAACAATATAAGGCATTTAATGAGATCGAGAAAAAAAACGTTGCGAAATTACCTCGATAATGACAAAGAAAGTGCAAATGAGATGAATTAAACCTGTATTTATCTTTGAACTCACCCTATACTAAAACTCATGATTTCTATCGCTCTGTCTAAACATAATTATAATGTTTTCTACAACTCTCTAGTAAAATGTCCTTAAATTTGTATGTGAAACTATATTTTTGTTGTAAAATATATATCTTTCATGCGGCGCGTTTATGTAACAGTTTTTTCCAAGTTTTGATTTCTAGAAATGCTCTATTTAAACTGACGCGGCCATCACTTAATGCTTAAAGAGTCTTTTAGAAATTCGTTAGATTCTTTTTAGGGTCTTCCGCAATTGACTTTGAGTCTTTTAGAAATCATAATATATAGCCTACCAATATACTCAGGATAATTTGAAAAGTACTCAAATTACGTCAAACATTCCGAGGGTCAACTTCCAAACGTTTTTCGACTTTTTCTCATTACATGAAGTCTGCACATCAATCATACGTTGACGAAATTAATCCAAAATGAAGGTTTAAAATATGTTCATAAATAAATCTTCTTTCTTGAAAATAATCACGTTAATTAAATCGCAAAAAATATTTTTTTTCCATTTAAATTTTTCGTCGTCCATTTTCTACAAAAAAATTACTTTATTGTATTCCACTTACAATGCACCGTTAAAAAACCAATTTAAAGTCCAAAACTACTTAATGGTAAAGCAAACTGCATGATTCATATCATCAAGTCTTCAAAAATTGGCTCCAGCTTCATCGATTGATTATAGCAGTCACATCGATTTCATGGGCGCACACCGCGGCTGCCGAAGAGCTTGCCTAACCGAGTTGCTAGCTTGCCGCATAACCGAGCTTGCCGATCAAAGCTTGCCGATACAGCTGCGGAAAGCTTGCCTGAACCGAGCTTGCGAACCGATCCACCACCACTTGCCGATACACGCAACTTCCGACAACGAGCTTGCCTATTAGCCGAACTTTGCCTAACCGAGCTTGCCTTACATTACCGACTCCAACCGAGCTTGCGATAGCCGAACTGCCTAAACCGAGTTGCTCACATTGCCGCTACCGAGCTTGCCGACCACCGAACCTTGCTCCGAAACCGAGCTTGCGAATCTGTAAATTTTCATTGCGAAACGAGCTTGCCGCACTGAAATTTTTCAAACACGCTTGCGAAACCGAAGCTTCCGAATCTTAGAAATTTTTCAAACCGAGCTTGCCGGAACAGCTTGCCGACTGAAATTTTTCAACGAGCTTGCCGCAAACCGAAGCTTTGGCCGAATTTTGAAAGTTTCAAACGGCTTGCAGAGTGCCAAACCGAGCTTGCCGGCTGTTCAAACGAGCTGCCGACCGAGTTCAATTAATTTTTCACGAGCTGACTGATTTCAAAACCGAGCGTTGCCGAAACCCGCGATCTGATTCAAACCGAGCTTGCACGAAACCGGCTTGCGAATACTGAATATATTTCAAAACCGAGCTTGCCGAAACCAGCTTGCGAATCTGAAATTTATAACCGAGCTTGCAACGAGCCGAAACCGAGCTTGCCGATCTGAAAAATTTTCAACCCATTTCAAACGAGCATTGCCAGAACCGAGCTTGACGAATCTGAAACTTTTCACCTCGCGCTGCGAAACCGAAGCTTGCGAATCTGAAATTTTTCACAACGAACCAGTTGCCGATCTAACTTAAACCGAGCATTGCAATCTGAAAATTTTCAACCGCTGCAATAGCTCCGAAACCGAGCCTGCCGAATCTGAAAACTTTTCAAACCGAGCTTGCCGAAACCTGACTTGTTCACGCCCGAATCTAGAAATTTTTCAAACCGAGCTTGCCGAATCTGAAAATTTTCAAACCGCAGCTTGCCGAAACGAGCTTGCCCGAAAATCAAATTTTACAAACCGAGCTTTCCGAAATTTTTCAACCGGCTTGACCGAATCTGAAAACTTTTTCAAACCGAGCTTCCCGAATCTGAAATTGTATAACAGTTGCCGACCGCTTGCCCGAATCTGAAATTTTCAAACCGAGCTGCCGCAACGAGCTTGCCGAATCTAAATTTTCAACCGAGCTTGCCGAAACCGAGCTTGGCTACCTTTACCCGACTGCCGAATCTGAAATTTATCGAAAGCGAGCTTGCCGAACTGAGCTTGAGAACCGAGCTGACGAATCAAACCAGTTCCCGCATAAATTTTCAAACCGAGCTTGCCGATCACTTTTTAAACCGAGTAGACCCTCGACTCCCGAAGGCCGCAAAACGAGACTTGCGAATGCCGAATAACGCTCGAAATTTCTAAACCGCTTGCTTGATTCAAACCGAAGCTTCAACCCGCTGCGAACCGAAGCTTGCCGCGAATCTGAAATTTTCAAAAACCGAGCTTGGCCGATCAAACTCCACAGCTTTGCCGAATCTGAAATTTTTCAAACCGAGGCTTGCCAAACCGGCTTGCGAAAACCCGAGCCGAACCTGAATCTGCAAAAATTTTCAACCGCAGCTCTGACCGCAACCGAGCCTTGCCGCGATCTGAAATTTTTCAAACCGAGCTTCGCCGAGATACCGAGCTTGGCACGAATCTCGAAAATTTTCAACCGAGCTTGCCGACCGAGCTTGACAATCTGAAAATTTTCAAACCGAGCTTGCCGACACGAGCTTGCCGAAACCCGAGCTGGCCGGAACCGAGCTTGCCGAAACGGCTTGCCGAACCGAGCTTGACGAATCTGAAAATTTTCAAACGAGCTTGCTCCGAATCTGAAAATTCAAACCAGCTCTGCCGAAGCCGGTGCCGAAACCCAGCTTCGCATCTTAGAAAATTTTCAAACCGAGGCTTGCCGGAAACGACTTGCCGAATCTGAACAATTTTCAAACCGAGCTTGCCGAAAAACCGGCTTGCCGAATCTGAATTTTCAAACCGAGCTTGCCGACGAGCTTGCACGAAATCTAAATTTTCCAAACCGGTTGCCGAACCAGCTTGCCGAATCTGAAAATTTCAAACCGAGCTTGCCGAACCGGAGCTTGACCGAAGTCTGAAAATTTTCACCCGCAGCTTAGCCGAACCGAGCTTTGCCGAATATCGAGCTTTGCTGAACCGGCTTTGCCGAATTGAACATCTTTCAAACCGAGCTTGCCGAATCTGGAAAATTATTTTCAACCGAGCTGCCGAACCGAGGCTTGCGACTGAATTTTTCAAACCGAGCTTGCAGTCGACAAAAATGACAAATAAACACTTATTATAGATTCTATGAACAGCAGTCATAAATATTAGACATGCATGAAAAAAGTTTAAGTTGCCTATTTTTTTGCTCTTTATAATAGATTTTTAAAAAACAACAGAAAAATTTAGGACAAAAAATTGCAAAAATTTTTTATAATGCTGTGATTTTTTTTTTAATTTTAAAATTCAAAATTTAGTTCGGACCTCAAATCTTCCCTCAAACTAGACAATAACTAATTTTTATAAGTAACCCATTATATTTGGTCAGCTTAAACGTAAATTTAAACCACAAAAAGTTAAACGGCTTATAATTCCTGTAAGTTTTAAATTGACTCCGTCTGCCAATTCTATGCCAGTCCCCCTAATCCAAACTTGAGTTGTCGCTTGACAGAGTGCACGTCAACGCCACCTCCAGATCTGGATTTTTCTCGGATCAAAATATCGGCACGTTGTTGGCTTGATCGAAATCGGGATTAGTTCAATTATTTCAAATTCAGAATCATCCGCTTGAAAGGCCGTTCTTTTCGCCATTATTATTTTCCTGATAGAGGTCTATTGACGGTAAAAACTTCAAACAATTAACTTTTTGTTGACCTTTGGGATAATAATTTATAACAAATTAAAAAAAAATATTCATAACAGCAGGTTCAATTTGGCGATAATTGCATAGAAGTATCTTTAACTTTTAATCGAAAATTGCGTATGTCTTTTCCACATTTCGGTGATACCGGCCCTCAATGTATTTTTAATTTGCATTAACGAATGAATTAAAAACATTCTGATTTGAAAGAATAATTACAATTATTGAGTAGTTAATTTGAAAAATGCTGTTTTTATCCTTAACTTCGTTTCTTCGTTTCAGAACTTTACTTTCTCACTATCTATATCAAGGATAATTCGTTTTCCTCTGGAAAATTGATCAAATGGCTCTCACCCATTTTTTGTAAGACCATTTCCACATTAGCTTTCTTTTTTTACATGGCACCATTGATACTGAGACGCGAGCGCGATTTTGTATTTCGAAACATGGAATTTCTTTATCGGCTTGCCTTAAACATGACCGCACATCGGTAATTTTCGCAAAATTTGAAACGAAGAAGGACTTTAACTAATTATATCAATTGAAATAAAATTGGAAAATATTAGGAGGTGGTTGACTAAAATCGAGCTTGAATTTTATAATTGTTTCGAAATCATAAAAATCTATTTCCTGAACGCTTAAGGGAGATTACGACTCTGATTTGATAAAGGCCTTGAATGCATTGAAAATGATCTGTGAAAATTTGAGCTTAATTTGATATATTACTTGAAAGATAATTTTTGCAGTTTTGAAAATGTCCTCTTGTTACGATACTGTACCTATTAGTGTTAAATGAACTGTTAGTTTTCAGTATATTTCACCCAGAAAATGTCAAATCAGAGTCGTCAACCCCCTTAAACTCGAAGGGAAAAATTGTGAAATGTTGCACAATGTTCGCTGGTATGAGACAAAATTTAGCTGCAAACGCTTTTGAGCATAACCTGTATTAAACAATCACCCTACCTATATCTTAAAGTCTCTCCGACATATACGTTTCTCCTTCTATATTGAGGAGTTGAGCCGAATCGTTGGAGATAAGCTTTATGTTCGAGAGTTTTTCGTTTGAGTTTATGAATGACTTCGACTGATCGATAAAACGAGATTTTCCCTTTCGGTAGCAAGGACTTCAAAGAAGAGTTCAAGCACTATTAACAAACTGTCGGTTTCGGCAAGCTCGGTTTGAAAAATTTCAGATTCGGCAAGCTCGGTTTGAAAAGTTTAGATTCGGCAAGCTCGGTTTGAATAATTTCAGATTCGGCAAGCTCGGTTTCGGCAAGCTCGGTTTAAAAAAGTTGAGATTCGGCAAGCTCGGTTTAAAAAAGTTCAGATTCGGCAAGCTCGTTTTGAAAATTTTCAAATTCGGCAAGCTCGGTTTGAAAAGTTCAGATTCGGCAAGCTCGGTTCTTCGAAAAATTTCAGATTCGGCAAGCTTCGGTTTGGAAAAAGGTTTAGAGCAAGCTCGGTTTCGGCAAGCTCGGTTTGAAAAATTTCAGATTCGGCAAGCTCAGCTCGGTTTGAAAATTTTCAGATTCGGGCAAGCTCGGTTTAAAATTCAGATTCGGCAAGCTCGGTTTGAAAAAGTTTCAGATTCGGCAAGCTCGCGTTGAAAAAATTTCAGATTCGGAAGCTCGGTTTGAAAATGATTCGGCAAGCTCAGTTTCGGCAAGCTCGGTTTGAAAATTCAGATTCGGCAAGCTCGGTTTGAAAAATTTCAGAATTCGCAAGCTCGTTTGAAAAAGTTCAGATTCGGCAAGCTCGGTTTGAAAAAGTTCAGATTCGGCAAGCTCGGTTTCGGAACTTGAAAATTTCAGATTGCAAGCTCGGTTGAAAAAGTTTAGATTCGGCAAGCTCGGTTTGAAAAAAATTTCAGATTCGGCAAGCTCGGTTTCGCAAGCGTTTGAAAATTTCAGATTCGCAAGCTCGGTTTCGGCAAGCTCGTTTGAAAAATTTCAGATTCGGCAAGCTCGGTTGGCAAGCTCGGTTTTAAAATTTCAGATTCGGCAAGCTCGGTTTCGGCAAGCTCGGTTTGAAAATTTCAGATTCGCAAGCTCGGTTTCGCAAGCTCGGTTTGAAAATTTTCAGATTCGGCAAGCCGTTCGGCAAGCTCGGTTTGAAAAATTCAGATTCGGAGCTCGGTGAAAATTTCAGATTCGCAAGCTCGGTTTCGCAGTGTTTGAAAAATTTCAGATTCGGCAAGCTCGGTTTCGGCAAGCTCTGTATTCGGCAAGCTCGTTTTGAAAAATTTTCAATTCGGCAAGCTCGGTTTCGGCAAGCTCGGTTTGCAAAAAATTTCAGTTCGGCAGCTCGTTCGGCAAGCTCGGTTTGAAAATTTCAGATTCGGCAAGCTCGGTTTGCAAGCTCGGTTTGAAAAATTTCAGTCGGCAAGCTCGTTTGAAAAAGTTCGATTCGGCAAGCTCGGTTTCGCAAGTCGGTGGTCGGCAAGCTCGGTATCGGCAAAGCTCGGTTTGGCAAGTTCGGTATCGGCAAGCTCGGTTATCGGCAAGTCGGTTGTAGGCAAGCTGGTTTAGGCAAGTTCGGTATAGGCAAGCTCGGTGTCGGCAAGTCGGTTTATCGGCAAGTTCGGTGGTCGGCAAGCTCGGTTCGCAAGTCGGTGTTTCGGCAAGCTCTGTATCGGCAAGCTCGGTTGATCGGCAAGCTCGAATCGATTCGGCAAGCTCGGTTTAGGCAAGCTCTTTCGGCAAGCCCGGTGACTCAGTTGAAGTATCAGATGCGGAAATACGGCAACTGCATAAGAGTACCTACATACTGTAAATAAGGAACTTCGATACTAAGTCTCAGAAAAGCACGTAAAACCAAAAAACAGCGTAATAGCGACGGCCCACTCCCTTAAAAGTAGGGTGTCCTACGTTAGCAGTTATTAGTCATAAATGCACCAAATCAATGCGGGTGATGGTGAAGCACAAACAACCCAAATAAATCGAAATTGATGTCGATGTCGATGTCAAAAATAATAATGCTCCAATATGATCCGGGCTGATAACAAGTGTACTACCGACCAAACATGCAAAAAATGCTTGTCAAAAATCGATTCAAAATGCTAAAATCGTGCGTAAAACAACTCAAACGTCGAATATCATGATGCAACTCCTGATCACCCACAAAGGTGTGGGGTCCAAAGCGCTTGCAAAGAAGTGCCTGTCAGATAGCAGGTGGTGTGAGGCAAAGCTCGTGTTGGGGTGGAGGAGTATTGTTGAGCTAGCGTGGAAAAGACAGAAAGTGAAGAAGTGTAAAAGTGCTGAGGAGAGTGCCACGGAATGAATGTGGCAAAAAACGTGGGTGGTCCACATCCAGAAAAATCAAGAATCAAAAGAAGAAAACTGGCAGGAGTTGCCTGACGATGAGTAACACGTTGCAAAATGCAGCTAATCGACATGGAAACCTAAAAGATGAGGGGCTGGCAATGGCGTAGATTTGTCGCGAGGGCGAAGAACAACAAAAAGATAGATTGTCCAAATAGGTACAAGACTATCTGATATATCCTAAAAGCCTGTCCTATGCTCGATCGAAAATGCAATTTCCAGCAACCAATACGTAGCCCATCCAAGACTAGTGTCCAGTCATAATATCGACTATCGAAATAATGAGAATCCAAACTAGAATAATATATGTGAAAATAGAAAAATATAATAAAAATGTGGCACACGTATCAAAAAAACGACGTCAGATAATAAGAAACAAATACCAAATGCAGTGTTCAACCACTAAATAATGTAACACACTGTACAAAAAATAAAATTCAAAAATTGATGATTCTGTTAAACCTCGAGCGAGAAAAAAAACGCTAAAGTAAAAATACACAAACCAGTAAGGAAAATCAACCTAGTGCAGCAATTGCCGAAATGCGAGGGACCACTGACAATACCCCTCTAAATGATAGCGTGCACTCGAACTGATCAAATAGCACGAATGCTAAACACTCCAGAAGCAAAACTGATTAATAAAAACAAAACAAAAACCAAAAAAAAGTCGGCAAATGCGTGTCAGAATCTATAATGCGAAACAGAAACCCACTCACCAGAAAACCTGCAAATAGTGAAAAAAGCTGTGAAGAATCAGAAAACTCAAGCTAATGGTACTCGACTAATACACGACTCCATCCAAGACAGCTTGCCGTACAATCGAGCTAAATCAACATAAACATGCAAACACCTCAAATAACAAAACAAGTCTCCACTTCCCCCAAATAACTGCATTATAAATGTAA